>VUQJ01023513.1:0-12344 GCA_015108635.1 Andinoacara biseriatus
GAATAAATCTGGTATATACCCATCAGTATTGTTGGGTCTTTACCTTATAATACAACGCGCCTTGAGGCGACTACTTGTTGTGAATTGGCGCTGTATAAATAAAATTGAATTGAATTGAATTGAATAAATCGAGCACCTTTTTTTATATTTTAACATAGCACACTTTTTTTTTTTTTATCTCATCAGTCCAAAATGTAAAAGGCTTACTGATATTCATTTACAAATTTTTGATGCTGCGTTTTGGGAAGAATGCAGAAAAATTTTCCATAAAGGTCATATTTGTACACATATTGCTGATCCCCCAGTCTGCTAAATCTTCCTTTGCAGTCAGGAAAGAGTTTTTAATTTATCTTTCCATTAATCCTATAAGTAGCTCTGTTCAGATCTTTCAGTTCTCACTTGATTTAAGTTCAAACTGAGGAAAGAGCTTCCTGAACTTAAGTATCTTTCTAATTATAAGATTTCTAATTATCAGTTATTTCTATGTATGTCTGCTGGTGGTTAGGACAAAAGTTTGAGGGCAGAGGATGAAAAGCTGAGAAACGAAACAAACGCAGAAGTGCAAATCACTGCAGTTCCTAGACTGGCCAATAGAGGTTGACGCCAACAGCAAGCCAATCCCCACAGCCTGTTATTATAAAATGTTCCACTTTAGAGATGAAACAGACTTACTGTTACAACAAATATCTCTCTATAGCCAATTTCCACCTGCCACTTCAACTTCTATTATTTTTCACTTTAAAATCTACTAAGTTTTGTAGAACCAGTATTTCCAGGACCACAGGGCGTAGAAATATGTGCCAAGAAAAGAAGGAAGGAGTCAAACCTGCTGAATATAAAGTGTTGTCATGGTGATGATGTGATTGATGTAGGAGCAAGTGCCAATCTCCTCCACGTTGGACAGGTTCCTTTCATAAACATCGAATCAAGCACAAACACAAGACAAGTCCACTATTAGCTTACCCATAACTACCATTGGAACACCTGTTTCATTAAGGTGAAATAATATATCTAAATGTTTAGCATCCTGACCTGCAGATGATGATGAGGAATTTGAGCAGCAGCAGTGCTAGGTTTTGCTGCTCAGGCTCCAGGCCGTCAGAGGCTTTCTGGACGCATTGCAGTAACTGGTGGCGCAAAACCTGCAGGATGTTGTCTGGCAGGAGCGACAAGACTGGGGGAACCTCCTCTGACCTGATGACAGAGAAGCATTGCAACCACTAAGAAAAGGAATCTCAATTAAATGCTTATATATCACGATCAGGAGATTATCCTCAAACCACCATCTGCTTTCACTGTATCGTACACACGCCTGGTTCATTCAGGCACTAATAACTAGGAAAAACAGCGTGAGTGCAGCAATGTGTTCATATATGAGAGAGAGCGTGCAGACAATCTCATGCAGTGAGTATTGGTATGCAAGCAGATGTGACAGCTGCAGAGGAAGGGAACGAGATGAAAGAAGGACGGGAGAGAAAATGGAGGGAAGATGGAGGACAAAGAGACAAGGAGGAAGAATGAAATGACAGAAAAATCAAAGGAGGAAAAAAGCAAATGACAGACTGACAGATTAAAACCGTAACCAATTGGACTCAAGCACCCATATTCTACCATCCTACTCCACCCTGTCCCTTGGCTCTCCCTCCCCTATAAAATGTGACTGACTTCACGGGGTTTCATCTGAGGTTCACGTGATCCCAAGCGGCAGCGCAGCACAGTCACAGCATTAACCAAGTTGCTCTAAAATCCTGGAAACATGCTCCCCAATGAGGACTAAGCATCTCTCACAATAACTTTGCATCTACAATACCATGTAGACACAAGTCAGAGCATCAACTGCAACAAAATGAAACTACTCTGCACAAAAGCATCTGTCCATGCTATTATGGGTTGTACTGTGGAAGGCTCCACAGTGTGTGGTCATGCCGTAGATGACACATACAAGAAGCTCTGAACCTGCTCCTTACAACCAAGTAAATTGCACTGTTGTATTTTTAAATAAGTGTAATTAGGGTATGTGAAATGCTAAAGCCAGAGATGGTGGGAGGTTACTGTGCAGGACTGAAAAGTAATAGGGGAACACATCTGTTGTAGGTGAGCAAGGAAGAGCAACTAGCTACAAAGAAAGCAGAGAAATTGAAAAATTGGAAAATATGAGCAACAGTTGACTTTGTTAGCAAAATGAAAGATAATAGTTTTGAAACAAAAACCACAACAAAAGCAAAAACAACTGTGCAAAGACTTTAAGTCACCCTTCATTTCTTTATATTTTGCTTCCAAGGAGCCAGATTTAGTTCTGGGAATAGTTCTCCGGTCTTTCTATGTTTCTCTTTGGACATTGGCTGCTTTTTCACTCTTTTTCACTCCAGTCCCTGTAACTGACCATTTTGATGAAAGTTGTTTTGTTTGTTAAACCATCATTCAAACATAAAAAAGTACTTAACTGAAGTCTATACATAACAGAAAATCATCCCTGCATAGAGAAAACACACTATTAAAATATATTTGGGCATGTTTCAATAGTTGTACCCATTTCCCTAGCAAAATATGAAGGAATGGGGAATGGCCCAAGAGCTTTACAAAGCACTGTAGTTTAAACAGTCAGCTAAAAGCAAACAGCAATCTTCAAGCCAAAAAAAACAAAAAAAAACAAAACTAAACAACGAGAACGGCAAATGCACAGAAACTGCAGCTCCTGGCTACTTGAGGTTCACTCCTGGGATAGCAAAAATACAATAACACTTTCACTATTCAACTATTCTTCAAACACTGCTCCCCTCCAAGACCTCAAAAACCACCACCAGCCTAAACTCCTCTCACATTACTGTGAATAGCTGTGACAGACTTGTGATCAGCTAGCTTTCACTGGCAGAGCTTAAATGAGACCTTATTTTTTGACAGACTTCCACACAAGACATTTTGTGGGCTGTTTCAGTCTGTGGCTTCGCATGTTTCTCTTGTTTGCACAGTACTATCTAATCTCACAGCTGATAGCAGCAAATTCTTCTTCTATTTATGTGGTTCAGTGATGGCTGGCAAACCTTTGAGCAAAAGTCGCACTTTACATCCTACCAGGCACAGGTATAAATAAGGAAAAAATTTATTTTAGGTCAAAAGAAATGCTCAAACTATTCCACTTTTTAGAGCTTCACAACAATATGCCCATTTAGTTTATGGGTGCAGCTAACTAACCGGTTAGTCAGCATTACCTGATAAGTAAGCACATCATCCTGTTGTCTGAATATAATCAAAAAACAAGATAGCAGCGACCATAACGCCAAAGTTGAGGCTTCAGAACAGCAGTGCAAAAACCAAAAGGGAAAATCACAAATTAAGCCCATCTTTTACATACAATTTACAAACGTTTGCTGATGAATAGAAATCCTATTAGTTAAAGGCAATTAATACACAGAAATAATAGGAACATGTTGGAAAGTGCTAACAATTATACATTTAAAATGTTCCCCATTCAGTGGGAAGACATTTTCAGTGTTTTCTCCTGTCAAACCAGTGTGGTCTGGTTAAACAGGAAGAAGTGGTTAATACTTATTCCTGCTTACTAATTTATTGGGTTTTTTTTAATCCTCAAAGTAGGCTTCAAGTGATTAGTGTTGCAATTTGCCACAAGTTACCTTGAAGGTGTCTTTTCAAAGTCTACATCAAGGCATCGCTCATAGGAGCTGATGAAAATCTCCAACCATAGCTTCAAGTAGTCTGGATCCCTCTGAGAAAAAACAGAGACAGCGAGAGGCAGAGGAGGGTACAGAGAGGAAACAATATTTTTAGTTACCTTTGTAGACAAATCTGCCATACTTAGAATAAACACATGGCTGACAGCTGACAGGCCTCGACTGTAATTTGATTGAATTTATTGGGGGGGTTTTCGTGTGTGCGTGTTTGTGGTATAAAAAAAAAAAAAAAAAGAGTCCTCTATGACTTTCAATCCCAGACAAGTTGTGATCCTTTTTGTCCTTCTGTTATTCAGAAAGTGCTTCAATAATTCAAACATTACTTTTGGTTTCAGATCCAAAAAGCAGCAGATTATGAAATGAAACAAAGCTGAAGTGTAAATAAGCAAAAAAAGAATGAGAGGTAGTGATTCCTGAAGCCGACAGTGAATCATGTATGCATCTTCTTAGGGCGTGAAAGCTAAAAATTGCACCTGACTGAATGGAAAACAGGCCCTGCAGTGTTTCTAACTGCAGTTTCTAGCAGCCGGCTCACCGGCATTTCCTAAATACCTGGAACAATGCCCAGAGAAAGATGGGATGGCAACATCAGCTGCTGAGGAGGACTGGCTGGACAGGAAAAAACACACAAGCAACAACACTACAAAATAATCACTCAGGAAAGTCTCACAATACCTTACTGTTATTTAATACTTATTACATTTTCACTGATGTCGTTTTACATTAGTGTTTGACGACACTGATGTAGTGTTCTGGTGAAGGACCCCAGACCCATCATTTAATCTGTTCTCCCGTCCTCTGTGTTGAACAAAACTGATACCCACGATCAAGACCAATTGGACTGACCTGAGGACATCGAAAATGAATGGCTGTAAGCAACACGTACAGTAACATCATGTTCACATTGTTTATATAATCTAAACACAGAACATAATTGATGGGTGTGTGTGGTAGTAACAACATTTGCAAGTAAAGTTGTTATAGAAGACACTGCAGCAGGGCTTCAACTGATTTACCGTGACTCGTAATCTACTGCTCATGTTTGATTCATCAGTTAAGTGCTTTGGTTATGTCATAGTTTTGTTTATCTACACCCTAAACATACCCACTAAATCTTCATGTTTGAGAAGCTGTAATAATTACATTCTTGCCAATATTTTTTAAGAAAATTACTAGAAAAAAAATCCATATACAAACAAGACAGTTTCAGCGCTGCGTCACAGACAAGCAGGGCGTACGGCACATGGATGGACCAGCGTAGCTCTGAAAGCATCACCGATTCATCATACACGAATAATTTCTTCTTCAAACCCTCCTCACAGATGCAGCCACTATGGGCCATCTGGAGGACGTGAGTGAGCAATCTAGGTCAAGGAGGGCTGAAGAATTGAACATGGCTGATTACAGTAACAGTTTATTGAGCATTTGGGAGAGCAGCCCGACTACCACTCATTATGGAGGCCTTTAAAAAACATAGATCATGATTTAGCTGCAACCTTCTGACCCCTTTATGGAGTTAACTGAAAACTCAGGAGCTTTTCAAAATCCTTAGGAATAACTCCATAGGGAATTGCCTGCTAATATTATAATAATTAAACCAGTGAAGTAATGTTTGAGAGCTACAGCTACCTCCAGAACTCATATCAGACACTACCCAACTGCAATATATAAAAGAAAATAATGTAGCTTATGTCCCCTGTGATTCTGAATGTTCAGTAACTTTGCATTGCCTCTTTCTTTCATCATTGCTGTGACTTCACTTATATGGGACAGCTCAGAAAACATCCCATCATACCAGCTGCAGACAGACAGAAAGACTGACTTGAAATAATCCACTCTCCAGCGAGGCTTTTATCCACAGACTATATATTAAAGACGGATGCCGTCACCATGACGTCACCCACTGGTTTTGGACTCCACATTCTAAAGGCTCAAATTAGCTTTTTGGCTGCCACCCTGTTAGCTTTTTAGAGCCAGAAGTTTCTGTATTTGGGCAAAGAAAACGAAAGTTAAATTCTAAAATAATGATAAAACAATAAATCATCCATCTATCCATCCATCCTCTTATGTGGAGCCGGGTCGCAGGTCTCTGCCTAAGCAGAGAAGGACACTTCCCTCTCCCCAGCTACCTCCTCCAGCTCATGCAGGGGGTCACTGAGGTGTTCCCAGGCCTGCCGAGCAAGATAATGTCTTCAGCACTTCCTAGGTCTATGCCAGGGGCATCCACCCAGTAGGACATGCCCGGGACACCTCATCCAGCAGGTACACATCTCAACTCGCTCCTTTCGATGTGGAGGAATAGCGGTTCTACTCTGAGACCCCCCAAATGCACGCATTCTTTTACCTTCAAAATAACTAACAATAATAGAGTTAAAATTTTCAGGCCTAGATTAACAGAGTTATGGGCTGCAGCTCCATCCAATGATACATGGCCCTTAAGATTTAGGATAACAATTTAACAGCACTGGGCATCAATTAAAATCTTCATTAGATTAAATGACTAGCACTTCACAAATACTGACGATTAGTCATCTAGCCGACTAGTTGCACGCATCTCCATTAGTAACCTGGCCAAGTAAAACCTGACAAGGAAATTATATTGTATTGAGGATGGTGCTAAAATGAGTCACTAGATATCCTCATCCAGGCAGCCAGCACATATAAAACCTGTGTGTGAGAAATATTGGAGCCAAAGACAATGTATAAGCCAATTTACTAAATTCCCTATGAAGCTTACAGCTCAGAAAAGAAAAAAAAATGCCAGCTGGAAAAAAATAGACTTAAGGTTTCTTAGCTAGCACGGCCACTGGCTAGAGAAAGGGAGACTGCTTCTGTCTGCGTGTCAGAATGGGAATCAGCCAACTCTGTGCTATTCCCAGTGAAGTCATCAGAATAACCCTGTGACGCTGGCTTCCGTCTGTGTGTGTGCGTGTGTGTGTATGTGTGTCTGTGTGTGAGGAAGAGGAACAGGGAAAAGACAAAGAAGAAAAGTGGGTGAGAGGGAGATCTGACTGGAAAGGAGCAACCAAATGTGTATAGTATGTTCTGCTGGGAGACTGTGGCATGTCTCCTCAATGTGCTTCTTTTCCTGTGTTGCCTTCGTCACTGTCAGCAATGAGAGAAAAACTTTTATTGCCCGTGCCCATGCTACTCTTTAACCAGCGCAATAAACAGTTTATTGTCTTTATGTGAATGTGAATTGCTGCTGCCAGGAAATAAGGGGATGATGATTTAAGCCAGCAGTTTCCCTCTCAAGTAACTGAGTTTGCTAGTAGCAGTGACTGAATGACTGTTTGTCTCTCTTATTAAAGAATCTCCTCTTTAAGCAGCAACTTGGGAGCAAAGATGCCCATTGAGGGTTTGGACTGTGGCAGGCAGGGGGACACACCCTGCACTACATCACTCTGTTTATCCTCAGCCTTCATCATGGGCCTCTCACACGCGCACGCACACACACACACACCACAATGAGTAGGAATCCTAGATTGGCAGCAGTCACCTTGTGCAGACTTCCACAATATTCTTGTGTGCCAATGTGTACATAAACAACTCCCATGAGAGAATCACATGCCTCTCACAAGCAGCCTATTATCATATTAAGCTCTCTGCCCTGCTACTATATCACAATCCCAAAGATCTGTTTAAGCTGGCTTCCTGCTAACAAGGTCACAGCAACACAGATCAATACATGTTATTCTTGAAAGAGAAATCCCCACTGACCCACAGACTGGGGCCCTGAGTGAAAGTGCTGATTAAAGATCAGGATACATCAATAGCTCTCAGTCATTTTGATGTCAACCATGAATGAACCAATAGAAAAAGCTGAAGGGCACCCAGAGAGACCAATGCTGGGTTTTTTTGATGTTTAACAAACGTGATTCTGATCTGCATTAATTTTTTAAGAGGCCCATCCTTTTGGAGCTTATTCTCATTTCATCCTTTTAATTTCTACTGCTTATCTGAGTCCAGGTTGCAGTATAGGGAAGCAGTCTAAGCAGTGATGCCCAGATGCTACTCTCCCCAGCTACCACCTCCAGCTCTTCTGAAGTGAACCCGAGCTGTTGTCAAACACTGCTGTTCAGTCAGAGCTCTAAAGCTCTGTGTCATTATTTTGCCAGCACCTTTAGTAGCATAATTTGAGGAACTTAAAATGTAACTTTAAATGACTTGATCTGTCATGAGATGCTATATGCTGTTATGCGGTGCAGCTCAGCAAATACTCCAACCCTACAGACAGGCGTGGTCGGCTAGCTGGTCGGGTGGCAGCTCAGGGTGACCTGGTCGCTGAAACCACAATGTTTAAAGGCCTCCTCCCTTTAGATTTTAATAGTCGGCTACGGTTCTTCTGTTTCTCCCCCCTCATGGGGTAACAGCACTACCCATCACTGTGTTACAACTCCATGAAATCAGTGCCAGAGGTGTGTCTCTATGCTTACAGAGGATAATGGGAAGGATCCAAACCACACGGTGCATGTCTGACACACCATGTCAGTGACATCAATGCTATTCAAGAGATATTCATAGCACCAAGAAAAACGAGAAGCAAGAAGTATAGCAATAAAGAAAGTAAGCCTGAGGGAACAAACTTCACAAACCAGCTCATTCAGTAAACCAAAGCCTAAGTCTGTGAGTCTGTCTGAGTGCTTTTGGTATGGTGTACGCACGTGTACGTGTGTGTGTGTGTGTGTGCGTGCGCGTGTGTGTGTATGCGTGCGTGAGACAACAGATATTAGACTGTAAACAAACAGCAAAGCCAGAATAAGACCTCAGTAATCTACTTGAGCAAATATGTAAATCCTTGACACTTCCGTCATTTCCACCTTGACTCGCTTGCTCTCCGTTCCCACCTGCCTTCATCCAATCCTTTCATTATATCCCGATTCCCGTAAGAGCAAGGCTTTATGCAAATTACCGGCATTTTCTCCAATCCAGCCAAAAAGCAGGGTGATATGGGACAGAATCATACAGGCTCATGGTTCTGGTTTGTGCACAGTCGAGAAGCGAGTGAGGACTGCTCCTCTAAATCAAGTTACCAGATACAACTTTAAAGCCACAGGAGGGTAAAATGATGCTCCTGACTGCTGAGGCATGTTCCCTGTAGTTGGTTGAATCAAAAAGGCTTTTCTGCAGCACACAATAGCCTTAAGAGCAGAACTGGCATGCTAAACCCTCCACTCTCTGACAAGCCCTTCTGGATAACATACTGGTGAGAGAGGAGAGCTACTGCAGTGGTGTACTGCTGCCACTGTATGCCGGCAGCCACCGGTCACCAGCTGCTACTGGGGGACAACACTCTGGCACGAACCAATGACAGTCAGCTAAGAGGATCGCTCGTTACATAACCATCTTGGCTGTCCCGGCCCCTCTACGGCCCAGAGAAGCTGGAGTCAACCTCTGCAGATTCTCATTATTACTGTTCAAATGCATACAATATAAAATCTCAGACTGCTTCAGATATCCACTAATACACAAAACCCTCACTTGTGTCGTATATAAGATAGTAAAAGGTAAACTGCAACATATAATCATACACTTAATTGAGCTTTATTGTTTCCCAATTATTCACTACTAACAATATGTGAAAGGTCAAACATAGAGTAAATGTTTCTTTGACCTTCTAAGGTTAATATTACTTTACACAATATTGTTCAGAACCTTAGAGTGCCAAAACAAGTGGACACAGATGTGTGGATCAATGTGTGGCAGGAAATTGTCTCATCATTTGTTCAAAACTGCAGTAATCAACTGTTTTAGGGAATAATTGAGCTTATTTAAAAATATATATATAAATAGATATAAGTCATGGATGCACCTGCTTGTTGTTCAATGATAACAAAAGTAACTTTTTTTTTTTTTAAATAACTGACTTGTTTTAAAGTCTTTCAGCTTTTTCTTTCAATTTTTTGAACACTAAGCTGTATTTTGAATAAAGAAATATCACTCAACAAGGCTCATATCAAGGCTAATATACAGGTGCATCCCTTTTACTAGTGACATGTATCTCCAGCCAGTGGGCTTGACACTATGTGAAAGCTGGACATAAGTAATTTAATATGTTTTTTTTAATGATTACCTCAATGCTGTGATGTGATATGCCCGTGTTCAGGTATGGCTGAATATGGCCCGGCCCAGCCCCCCCCAAACAACGCAAAACAAAACACCAACTCCTACACACTGGACCTGATGCTACAGCTGTTCAACCAACAATTTCTGACTTCATCAGTATACAAAAAGTACAGCTGCATCTGCTGGCTTAAAGTGCAGTCAAAATATATTTAGAATGCCATATGTCACAGTCCTAGCTGCTTTATTTGAGAGAGATACTTCTGTCTAAACAGAAATTTGCCTCTTCCTCTTTCAATACCAGGAACTGAGTGGTCAGGTGAATGATAACGATTCAGAGATAGATAATCAGAAAGCAGACATCTGGCTGACAGAACCGGTCGAGCTGGTTCTCTCAATCGGGCCGAGGGCTGTTCGTACTTCTACTGTCAACACCACTCAGCCAACTGTCTCCTCCTCAGACAATGGTACCGGTATTAACCTCTGACAACAAAGACTGCCATGACTCTACTGTTGCCAATCATTAACCAGGCAGGGCAAATGAAGGAGGCATGTATCAGGATCAATACAGAAATATGACAAAGTCATCTAACGGAGTCATAGTCTAGTTTCAGGAGTTAATAGTTGTCCTTGATTCTGTTTTGTCTTCAAAGTGTTAATGCTGCGTAATTCCAAATACCAACTTTAAAACATTTAAAAAGTGAAAGAAGGTTATTATAGTGTCTAAACAGTTCAAATACAGCACTGTGTGTTTTACTAATAGTTCCTTACACATTAAGTGTGGATCTTGCAATGTTTTTCATGTATTAGGTGCTTTTTATTGCCAATGTCTCAAAGGACTGCAGCCTAACCTTAAAAAAAGGAGATTTTCCCGGACTCTTTTTGTTACCTCTAAGCCTCTGGAATGATTTCAATGTCCATGACTCAGGTCAAATTTTCCATGAAAATGCAAAGGATGTGACACTTATCCTCATTCCCAGGTGCTTTGCTCCAGCTCCCAGCACAAGGGATCAACACAGCTCCACATAAACACAACAAACCCAACACCAAGGCTGTGGTTTCAGATAGTACTTCACTAGTGACAGTGCATTTAGCCAACTAGCTGCTAGTTGGGCATCAGGTAATTTGTTTGCATTTGCATATAAGCTAATGTTGAAATTAGCTAGAATGAAGCTAGATTTATCTAATGAAGCCCATCAGGCCTACTGGAACAGGGCGTAAGGTGAAAAACTGTGTTTAGCGGCAGTAGAGCATTTGATTCATAGACGGACTGCGTGGTTTTTAGGATCAAACCTGATCCAAAGCTGTCTTTGTGGCTAGTGCATAGATGGTACAAAATATTGATGTAGCTACCGATTCAGAAAAAGGAAGCTAACGTGTAAGTGATTACAAATACCCTGCATTTTATCTGAAGGCCAGCAGATGTGGTTGCAAAAAAACCTCCTGGTCCTATAGAAGCCTATGGGACAAGCAGCTCTCTTTACCTCTGCAAACACTTTCCTGCTGAGTTTATGGTCTCAGGACACTCATTTTGGGCCATACTAAATAAAAAATATATATTTTGTAAATTTTTGTCATACTATATTTCAAAATGGAGGATTATTTGCGGTTTGTTGATTGGGTACTCACTTGTCAATCTCAAGCCGTTAGCTGGTTTCACAGTCAGAGCTCCTCATCCACTTTTTTGAACCCAAGACACCAACGGCAGAAACACTCATCTTAAGGCTTCATAACTGGACTTCATAAACCGATGGGTGACATCATGCCGACATCCATCTTTTAAAATCTCTTTTATATGCTTTTATTATCTAACATTCACACACATTCACACTTCGAACGCTTGCGTCGGAGAGCAACTTGGGGTTCAGTATCTTGCCCAAGGATACTTTGGCATGTGGCCCAGGAATCGAACCGCCAACCTTCCGATCACTAGGTGACCTGTTCTACCTCCTGAGCTACAGCCAATATCTTGAGTAGAAATGGCCTTATCTAGTTAGTGTAAATTTTAGACAGAAGTAAATGGTTTAAAGCCACAAAGTGAAACTAACAGTTACTTTTTACAGCTAGATGGAACTAAGTTACATAGCATGTATCTGGTATTAGTTGCTTCATCCAGGTCAACATTGTTCTTTTACTGATACTCAGTATATACATGGCTGGTCTCCTAGTTTATATACATAATACTTGTATAATAATGCAGGGTAGTCTTGTGTATCTCTCCCTGTTTTGGCCAATGCAAGTTTGAATAAGCTGCCCACAAAGACCAAGACTGCAGTTCACTAAACAGCCGCAGGTGTCATTAATAACTGTGGTTTTCTGGGCTTGCACAGAGCTCCTTTATGATCGGGGTTCCAGCACCATTTCATAAATCAACTTAAAGCTTTTAAAGTGTTCAGTGTGTACAAACAAGGACAGAATGAAACATGAAGCATGTCAGATTAGTTGCATAGACAACTATTCAAAAGCTATAACCCATACAACACAGAATCTGTTGTTTTACTTTGTCACAAATCACCATAAATTCTTCATATTTTTTATATATATATATATATATATATATATATATATATATATATATATATAAACAATTAT
>VUQJ01023516.1:16504-36119 GCA_015108635.1 Andinoacara biseriatus
GAACGGAACTGTCTCAGAAGAGCCACAGAAAGACTTTAAGTAAGCAACTCAATCAATATCACACGTCTGCGTTGCATCAGTAAAATAAAGACTTTATGTTCCAAATCTAGATTTTTTTTTTGTCAGTATGTCAACTCACTCTGGAAGAGGAGGGGGCGGCTGCTGTGGATTCAAAAAGAAGTCTAGTTGTGTAGACGCCCATGGGAAAATAACCCTTCAGCTCCCTCACTCTGCGGCCTCAGTAATCACTCTCTGGTTTCAATCGCAACTTTCAAATCCTAAACAAAATGATTTAGTAATATTTATATATTATAAATATCTATATTATATATATATATATAATGAACGTGTTAGTGTCCCCTGGTTTCTATGCATCGTTTACCTGTTTACTGTCACCAGGGGGAAACGTCAAGAACATGTTGAACAACTGGTCTTTGGGCTACTCTTGTTCATGTTTGTGTGTTGTTGGTCTGATAGCTTAGCTTCTCATAGAGATCGAGGGTCACGGTACACAAAGGAGTTCTTCTATGGCAGTGAAAACAAGTGTTAAAAACAATGAAAGGTGTCCACTGCAGTCACTGTGTGAGCTTCTCATGCTGCTTTTTTTTTATTATATCGTTTTGTGTTATTTCCTCCTTTTCCACCAGCCAGGAGTGCATCATCACCGTTAGGGCGGCATCCATCTAATATATACAGGCTATGAATGTGATGACTGCAGAGTGCTGAAGACTCATATTAGCTTCAGCTACATTTGGGATGTATTTTAACACAAATGGAGCGTTGCTCTGGATTCAGTGACCTGCCACTTCCACTGAAGCTGCATGTTTATATTTATATGGACACATGACTCCTTTAAGACAGTCCTGTGTACTGAAGCTTAAAGAATTAGGCTTTAATGCCCTGCTGTCTCACAGCAAATCTTTAAGTATGAAGTTACCTCTAAATGTTTTTAGATCTACTCACATGAAAGGTGTGTTGTCCCTGGTCTGTGACTGGATGAAAGAAAAGCACATTTAGAAGACAAAATAATGAAGCTTCTAAAGTTTAAGTAAAGGAATAAGCAAATATTATGAGACAATATCTATATTTAAGGCATTTCTATAATTTATAAGGTCCCAGCAAGAAACAATTCATCCTGTTGTAGTGTACAGAGAAGACATCTGTCAGATATTTGGGTTGAACCCTGAAGTGTTTTTACTCCACTGAGGAGTGAAATATTCATGAAATCGCTGACTCACTTTCTCAGATTTTTCTTTGCGCTGGAAGTTTGGCGAGGACAGTTGTTTTTTCAGAGGTCTGTGGGCCTTCTTGGCCTTCTTAGCAGCTGGAAAACAGAAAAGAAAGAATGAGCTCTCGTGAAGGACTGTGGTGCCATCTGCAGGCTGAAAAGAGAAACGCCTTCAGTCTCCATTCTTAAAGCTGCGAGGACTGACAATGAAATGTTAAAAATAGATGAGGCGACTGAGATACGGCGGCGATGAGCTATAAATAGAGTCGTGCTTCATTGAGTGTCCTCATTTTGCATTTATCATTTCAACAGCTGCTCTGTGAAGAAGGGAAGATGCTTTCAGGACTGTCAAGGTTAAAGGAAACAAGTGAGCATAACATTACGCCGTCATTAGTCACAGCACATGATAACCTGAAGCCATCACGTGACTAAAGGCTGTCAGTGATGAAAATAGATTGACTTTTGTGATTCTCAGCTACTTCTGAATATGTCAGTTCAGCTATTACTTTAATTTCAACATGTGACACTCAAGCCCAACATCCACCTCTTCACACCAACACATTTGAAATGGCAGATTTTCAGTATCTTGTATTGGAAGTTTGTAACATTTGCCATTCAAACCTGTTTAGTAGATTTGTGGGTGTGCCACTTTGTTCTGTCCAGTAACGTGAATACCTCCAAATTTAAGGTTTGAATTGACTCCCTCCTGTTTCTAGTTTTGAAATATATCCTGACTCTCTCTTTATTAAGACCACAAGATAACTGTCAATGGAAATTGGGGAACTCGGATTAAACTGGCTCCTATGGAAGAGTAAAGTACCTACTGTGTGACGCTGAGCTGAGCCTATCTATTTGAAAGTCATCCTTCATGCAACCTTCAAAGCTGACCTTCTGGCCCCTAAACAGAGACTGTATATAAACGATGTACACAGCTTCTGGGTCCGAAAAGCCAAGCCAATGCTTTAGCAGTGATTAAGCATTGCCTATGACTATTTCCCTATGACAGCTGGAATAGGCTCCAGCCCTCCCCCCTGAACAGCGGAAGAGGCTGGATGGATGGATGGATGGATGGATGGATGGATGGATGGATGGATGGATGGATGGCTGGAGAAAGAAAACTACTGAAGTACTGAAGTATAATTATAGTTTGCATCAGTTCAGTAACATCTCTTATAACTTGAAATCACAGCCCACAGTGAGCAAAGATTTTATGATCGTACACAAATAAGTCTCTAAACTGCAATTTATCTGTCACTGCAAGGCAGAGCTGTTGTGGTAATGATGATCATGACAAGTCTGCAATTAAACCTTTGCAGAAGCATTAAGTACGGAAGTACGGATCCATTATTACTAATATTATAAGATTATTTAATGTATCACAGACTATCATTACCTATTATTGCTATTGCCCCAGTGCACCAAACTATCAAACTACTAGTGAAGACAATACAGGGTCAAAGACGTGCTCTTTGTTGCTATGGAATTAATATATCTGCCCAGCACTAAATGCAGCCCTGAATTTCTGACAGGCAAAGATAACAAAATACAAAGAAACGTAAAACACAGAAAAAAATTAAACTATACAAAAAAAATGTAAATGTAACATAAAAATAAACTAGCAAAGTAAAAAAAAAATAACGTGAAAGTATTCTGAGAGTGCGAACTTCCACCAAAGCAGTTCACTTATTATTATTATTTATGTTGTTTTCTTAGTTCTTTTTAAATGTATTTTAAGAAGTTTGTAGTGCATTAAAAATCAGATAAGTGCAGCATGACAGATGTTTACTCTGATTCCACAAACATTATGTATGAGCAGGTCATAACGGGATAATCAGTACTGATCTGTGAATAACTGGACAAGAAGGACTTGAGCTTATTATATAAGATTATACTGCAGCATATTTTGAAGTAACTTAGGGATCTTATTCTCATTCTCTTGGCTACTTTCTTTAACAATAGAACACGTTTTGGGGTCAACTAGAAAGAAAGGCAGATGTGAAACGTCAAAATGAGGTCAGAGGTCAATTGTGACATGCTATTCGGATGCAAACCAAAATGGGATATTTATTTATCCCCATATACCAGTATCATTTCTTAAATGTTGCCAATACAAACAAAGGTAGGAGAATTTTAAGGATAGTTTTAAAGATAAAAGTCATTTTATGAAAGTGACCTTATTTGACCTTGAAGAATCCTCATATATCACTCACTATATGCCTCTATGTTATGAATAATAAATAACTGCAGTAAGGGGATGAATTAGAGCAGAGACTGTGAGCCAGGCCTTCTCATCCAGCATCACTGTCTGACCTCGCCACCTGGAAGAATGGTCGAAAATTCCCATATGATATGATTCCCTGACATAGATTAAGAATGGGATGTCAACCAATTTCATATGCATGTGAAGGCAGACAGGCAACTACTTCTGGCAAAACACACACACACACACACACTGTTAGAATTATTATGTGAACTTTTATTTTAGTTTTCTATGAGTTCTCATATCTTCTGTTTTCATAAGTTGTTTTTATATTATACTGTTGTTTCTTTATATTTTAAATTAGGACATGTGGTGACTTTCCTTAAAGAATGTCACTGCAGTTCACTTATATGGGCTGTTTCAAGCCTGCAACACAAACACACACAAACACATCCCCCACAGCAAACACAGATACACACACACGCACACACACACAAGCACATATTGTATGCACACAGGAAGTCACGTACGCCTTGGCTAACGTATACCTTCCATGGTTTCTTTACTACCATATAAGTTTAAGAAGAGCCAAGAATGCTGTTTTATTACTTATGTTGTAAAACTGCTTTCGTAAAACCACGTGACTTTTACTTTGAAATAAAACCCGCTGCAAAAGGAAGTTGCGTGGAGAAACTACTTCCTCTCTGACTGAGAAGCGGAGATTTACGTCTCTGCTCTGGAGTTCAGAGGTGGAGTGCTTCTTCCAAAAAACACCAAAAAACTGTCTGTATGTGAGTGTTCCTTGTTTTATAAAATTATCTGAACCTATCACACGCACACGCACGCACACACACGCACACACACACACACACACACACACACAGAGTAGGCCTATAAAATACAGAATGAACATCACAATCCAGCTGATACAAAAACTAAGAAAAAAAAATCTGCCACCTTGTTTCTTAGAGAGCTCCTCCTCATCCCCAACCTCATCTTCAGTGACCTCTGACCCTGTGGTGTACTCCTCATCCTCTGATAGAAGAGACTGCTGCCTCTGGAAGGGCGAGGGTCACAGCTTTTAGACACACACTTGTATTGTAACAACTGACACTTCAAGAATGTATGCAGATATTAAAAAAAAAAAGAGAGAGGAAAGTCCTACCAGTTGAAGACTCCAGTTTTTCAAAAGGGAAAACTGGTTAAAGACACAAAGTAAACAGTAAGAACCAGAAAAAAGTCAGAGGGCAAACAGAGAAGCACACAGAGAAACGGAAAGTGTGAGACTTACGGCGCTGCCATCTCCTCTCACAGATCTGAGGACTGTTGGCTCCAAGAGAACATCACAGTCCTGAACCTTTTCTGAACTGGACTGACTCTCCTCAGCACTGACACACACACACACAAAAACACACACACACACACACAGAGGAACATTTGTAATTCGTGTATTGATAACACACACACAATCAACAACAACATCTTGAGAGACTGTGTGCACTCACCCCTCTGCAGGGGGCGTGTTTGACAAACACACTGCGTCTCTGTGCAGCAGCAGGTCATTGAGGACTCTGGTCTGGGCTGAAGTCACCTCGTCACAGTTCTCCTCATCGGGGACGTTCACTATGTGATCCCGTGTCTTACAGCCCTGAACACACAGACACAAACACAAGCAATCTGTATCAGGATTTGCTCTTCTCACTAGAACTGCAGGGTTCAGCAGAGAGCTGTCAATCAAACCCTGCTGCAACCAGACTGAGACTGTACCTTTTTTACCTCACACATAGCAGGTTCAAAATTTACACAGAGAGATTAAAAAACTGGCATCGGTGTGTAACCATAAAACTGTTGGGCCCAAATTTGGAACCCTGATGTCAGTGGCCTTGGCCTTGTAGGAAATTCCCTGCTGATACTGTCCTCCAAGATTATCTTCCCACACAAATTACCCCAACATTTGCTATTTTACTCCACATAATGCTATGTTCATAAAGGACACCAGCTGATGCAGCACCAGCATCAGATCAGCGTAAAAGAGTCCACTTCAAAGTGGTTTTAATATGAATTCAAATGCTTAAAGGGGTCCTGTTAAACCTTTCCTTATTTTCTACTAAAATATTGTTGTGGTGGATGTTCACATTGAGCCTGACCAAAAAATGTTCAAATTATTAGGTCAGTGCATGCACAAGAAATCCTTGTGAGCCAGAAACTCAGGCTTGAGATTGCTCTAAACTCTCAGTTTGAGTGGTTTTCTACTTAGCTGCTCTTGGCACTGGATGATGTCAGTGCTGTTTGCGAGGGGCAGCCAATCAGAAGAAGGCTGCCTTGAAGGGTGGCAGAATGTAGAACAGCTTATTTCAGACAGAGAATGAGCTAAGGAGCGGTTCGAAGGCCCAGTGTGGGTTACATAAGGATTATTTTTGAGCTATTAATCATGCAAAGTCACTACAGTCGTAGAGTCCAAGAAAAAGAGATATGAAATTGGAAATCTATGTAAGTTAATTATAACAACTAATAATAAATGTGTCCTGATCGGACAAAATGAGTCAGAAGTTGCAGGGCCCATAACATGAATCAGCGCTTTATTTCCAGGTTCACGAGATGTTCTTAGCAACAAGGGCGAGATCACTGACATGTTTTGAGCACTCCTACGCGCTACCAATGATGTCATCATTAAAATAACTTTGCATATCTTTTGAGATTTGCAAAGTTATTTTAATAATGACATCACTGGTAGCCGATAAGAGCACTCAAAACATGTAAACAAACTCTCACAAATGTCATCACTCGTCAGTCTACATGTCCTCATATTTACGCGTCCTGTTTTATCTAGGAAATGTCAGTGAACAGGATAAGCTAACTACAGGAGGTGCCCTAAGAAACCAACAGCAGCTACAGAACATTAGAACAACTCGTCTGTGGTTCTGTTCACATTATTCTAAACATTAACCTGGACCAGGGGTTAAATAAGTGTGTGTTTGTGTGTGTGGGTCTGTGTGGGTTTTGTATTAACCATGATATGAAAAATATGTTGACATAGTCACATCCCTTTTGGGGACAAAAGTGGTTTGTGTGTGTGTGTGTGTGTGTGTGTGTGTGTGTGTGTGCGCGCGCCACTCGTACCTTTGGAATCCCGGTGGGGTCAAAGCGGAGAACCCGCTGGTTGCAGCATGGATATATTCCTGCACCGTGCCAGCCTTTCTCTGTACCCATGCCAGGGTACAGCACACTGTCTGGGTGGTACTTGCACTGGGTCAGCTCTGCACACACAAACACCTACAAACAGACACACAACTTTAGAAGTATATCCTGCACACATTCTTTGGACAATGTGATATTCACATTTCACAAATTTCATCATTTGTACCAAACAAACTAACTCTAACCTGCTGGCATCGGGAGCAGGTGAGGTAGTTGATCGTACCCCAGATTCTCCAGTAAACCAAGACCCAGGACTTAAGCTCCTCATAAAGGCCTGTGATATATTCATGCACATCCCAACTCTTCTGTCTACACACACACACACAACCGGAGTAATCAGGAATTCAGCCAATCGGGGGGAAAAAGTTAACAGCCCTTCAAATGTGCAGCTATACCTGGTGTGCGTATAGATGATCTCTCCACGAGCGTCGATATTGATTTTCCCCGGCACACACAAAATCTTCCTCTCTGTGTCTTTGGTCAGCAGCTTAAGGCACAGACCACACCTGGGATGAAAAGCAGGGAAGACAAAGAAAAACAATTAAATTAGCAGGACTCACACAGAAAATATTTATGGACTCTCCAAACATGTTAGAGCACAAAAAAGAAATACATTCTTAAAAGCCGGTACTTACCTGTATAGAGTCGAGGCATTTCCTGGTGAATCTCTGTTCTGGTAGTTTGGGTCAAAGAGACGCTCAATTTTCTTTTGAAACAGTTTGCTTTGAGGGTCAAAGAGAATAAAGGAAGAGAACAAAAATCAAACTTCAGCTGCTTTTATATTTTCTGGCAGGTATTTCTCAAGAAATGTAATTGCTGGATATAGAAGTATGTCTTGTGGCTTTAGTGACTGCTGCTTTTGTGCGAGCAGCAGTCACACTGATAATCTGATGTACAGCTGACTGACAATGTCTTTGTGCTTTTGCTCAGGTTATTCAGTGCAATAAATTGTCCTTCACCCAAGTAAAGATTAGCAATATTTTTACAGCAGTGGTTTGTGGAGGAACTGTAACCTGAGAAAAATTCAACACAGGGCTCATTTTAAAAAGTCTGACACTAATTAGATTTTATCTGTAGCTCGCACTGACTAAAAAAGGCGGTCACTGCACTGTAGAGCTGGAACAGACCATCTGTATTCAGCTGAACTCCTGTAGCCATCACATAGTAACTTAAGGGATCTGGTGTTTATGTGAATAAATGGGAAATCTGCTACAGCACAAACCACCAAATTCCTGGAAAAAAACAAAACAGCATTACATACAGAATCACAGTTTTTAACCGTCCACGGTGCTGAAGCTGTGTGGCTCCAAATCTGCCCTGATCCTGCAGCCCAGGAGCACCCTGCAATCTGTATTTCACCAAACACTGAAACTAAAACCTGCAATTTAAAGCTCTGATATGACTTTTTGTCTGCTTTCAGGTAGATAACAAAATAAACCCAAACCTTATTAATGTGGAAATACTGACCCTCCTTAATGCACGATTGGAAATATCACTATATTGTATGTGGTTTTCGAACGAATTCAAAAGCTTAAAGAGAAACTATTCTGCTTTTCTTATTTTTTTTTTTTGATATATTATATTCAACCAGGGTTTTGGCCAAAGTTGACTGAGGGAAGCGTATGTTCAAGTAATCTCTGTGAGCCAAAAACTGAGGCTTCAGTTTTCTCTAAATGAGTTTGAGTTTTGCTTCCTGGTTATTTAATGAACATCTTTCCTCGTGTTTCTTGGTCTTTACCTGTTCCTCCTGTTTCCCGTCTTCCTCTAGTCATCTGTGGTCCTCTCATGTCTCAGCTATAGTCACATGGCACTTTTTTCTCCTTGTGCATCTTTTGCAGGCTTACTTCCTCTCTTTGTCTTTCTTTCTCTGCTACTACCAGTTGATTCCACCTGTGCCTCGTTCCTACATGTGTCTCACCTCCCTACAAAGCCTCGGTGCATATAGTCTTGTCTGTCCTAACTCGAACCAGCCACTAATGTGCAGTGTTCTTTTTTTTTTTTTTTAACTCCCGTGTCCTCATTTTGAACTGAAACATAACAGCATAATGCCAATGAGAGAGGATGCGGAAAGGCTTAGAATCAAAAAAGGATTATTCTGAACCGTGAATCACGAAGAGCTGATTCGCAGCTTCGTCTGAATACTTGTACTCACGTAGACCCAGAACAAACAGTGTAAACGAACACAGCAGGTTCGCCTCCTCACCTCTTGAACTTGTCCTTTTTGTCCCTGATGTCGTCGGCCTCGTTGTGGCTGAAGAGTTCAGCGATCCGTGTGGCCAGGTTGCTGTTTATGCAGTTCATGTTGCAGGGAGTAGCCACAATAGCGCTCATGTGTTTGTGGCAGTACTGGATGCACTCCTCCACCTGAGCATGGACGAATATACAGAGCACCGATGAAACAAAGAGCCGTTCAAACCGTTTCAACACTAATTGATCAGTTCTAGCTCTTCTTACAGAGTGTCGAGAAAATGTTCTGCATACTGTTAATGTAACTTATGGGCACAAAAGAACACCTGCACTTTCATGCAACACTAACTTAACAAAGCTCTGAGTGCAGGCCTCTTGTTTTGGGTTTTTTTTTATTATGATTGATTACCAATTATGACCTTTGAACCATAATTCTGCACACTGTTTGTCCCTTATAGGGCAACTCTGAGACTTCTGCACCTTTGCTATACCATTTTTTTTGGATGTATATTAAAGCAAAGCCAGATATTAGTATGTTTGTGTATGTCTGAAAAACAAGAGGCCGGATGCACATCACCACACCTAGCGTCACAACACTTACTAACGTGTCCATCTTCAAGAACTCGGAGGAGATCAGGATTGAGATCACATTGCTGGGCTCTGTAACCGACAAATACCACATGACCAACCAAGCAAACCCCACGACCGACAAACAACACAGAACACGCAGCCAGTGACGCACCAAACACACACCACATTTAGTGACCAATAAATCAAGCGCCACAGGTGGTGTAAGTCACAGTTCAGGCTGTACCATGTGTAATAATGTATTTTTAAAAATAATTTTTTACCAAGCCGGGGTTTGTCCTTGTTTCCCTCTCCAGCTGAGTTCCTCCTGACGTAGTTCATAAGCCAGTCAAAGATCTGCACATCACAGTGGACTGAGATGTCCACCTCTTCCCACCTCTGGGGGTCTACAGATAAATACTCAGCAAAGTAGCGCATCTCTCTGACCAGAAGATCTCTGGGACAAGTGAAATCCTGCTTCAGGTTTTTGGTCTCATCGCACACATGGATGACCATGTTGGGACTGTAGGGGGGAAAAAAAGATCATATTGAATCATATTAATCCACAGAGTGAGTGATTAATGCTGAAAACATTTCCACTTTAAGATGGAGTCATGTTTATGGGGCAGATTTGAAAAGGATGTGTGAGGAATCATTGTGCTATCTTTCTTGGCTGGGTTCACTGTGATAAGAAGATATCTCCCAGCGTACTCTCGTGGTTTCTGAGGTTTTTCATCCTCCTCGGCTGACACGCCTTTCTCTTTCTTCTCCACCGCGGCACCCCGTCCTGCGGGCTTCGACTTGGAGCCTGTACACACAAGCATAAAAAATGTAAAGTCATCATCCAGCAGGAGTAAACCTATTATTAGAGTAGTGTGGAATATAAACTGCTTTATAGTCTAACCAATCAAAGTAAAGATTTATGAATGCTGTTGACACATAAAATCAGGTCTGTATCTGTAACAAGTTCCTACATGATGGAACAGTTTCTGCAGTTTTGAGTCGGAACATCATGTCAGTGGTTGTTAAAAATCAAGACAGCAGATGTAATTAAAGTGCAGACTTTCCGTTTTTAGGAGCTATTTTCATACATATTCCCCCATTTTCAGAGTCTCAAAAGTAAATGGACAATTGGCTGTTTTATAGCCAGTGTGGTCCATTTCCTCATGATTCCACAACAAATCAAGAAAGATATATGGCTTTGCATGTCTTTGGACTGTGGAAGGAAGCCAAAGCATATCAGGCCAACATATATAAACCAAAAGCAGTCATATTATATAAATATCCATCATAATGTCACAGTACAAACATATTTGAACAGCAGATGGGGTTTCTGTGCTCACAGCCAGAGCTGTGCATGAGATGACCACAACTGGTACATCCATCCTCACTGACACCACACTGAGCCCAAAGTTGAGGAAAACTGTCTGAAACGAATGTTTAGAGCAGTCTGAACGCTGAGTTTGTGGCTCACAGGGATTAAATGCACATATACAGGCCTCGCTACCACGTACAGTCAACTGTATAGTGTGTATTACTGTGTGAAGGTTAACAAATTTGAAACGCATAAGTACACTACCAACAAAACCAGTTCTTGCTGGTTAAACTTACTGAAGGTTTAATCTATGGATGTCACTATCTGACCTGTAACTTTGCTGCTGCTCTGGCCGCCTCCTCTCTCCACCACCTCCCTAGTGTCCAGCAGCGTGGACAGGACATCTGAAGAGGAGCTGCTTCCTTCTGTCAGGGCATTACATTGGTTGTCTACATGAGGAAATCCCCCCATGCTCTTCAGCTCCTCAAATCGACGGGCACACTGTAACACGATCACATCAGTGCCAAGGAATTATTTCGCATTAACAATTCAGGCCGGTTACCAAAGCATAGAGCGACAGATGGGCGGGACGGGATAGATGGAGAGGCAGGATGGAATGATGGATGAAGGTAATCCAGTTACCTCCTTGGGAGTGAAGCCTGGTACTAGCTTGGCTACATTGTCCCAGTTTATGGGCTGGGGCACACCCCACAGAGAACCCAGCACCATGTCCAACACCAGGATGTTGTTGTCGTAGGGAAAGTTGTTGTTGTCCGAACAGAAGCGATTCATTTCTACACGCACAGAGGTAGGAAACAAAAGGGAGCAAGTCAACAATGAATTCATCCATCTGTTTGATCGTGATTCCCAAAATAGAGCTGGAATCACTGGGCGACCATTTTAACATGTCTTTGAGTGTTCTGTGTTGCACAAGATTGGAAAACATTTTCTGATTTCAGCTTCTCAGCTAAGATAATTTGATATTTTCCAATGGCTGTAGCTCAGGAGGTAGAGCAGGTCACCCATTGATCGGAAGGTCAGTGGTTCGATTCCTGGCTGCTCCAGCCAGCATACCAATGTCCTTGGGCAAGATACTTAACCCCAAGTTGCTCTCCGACGCAAGTGTTGGAGTATGAATGTGTGTGAATGTTATCTAATTAAAAGCACTAAGCTTAGTTACATATGGAAGTGCTTGTATGAATGGGGTAAATGTAAACATGTTGTATAAGCGCTTTGAGTGCTCAGTCAGAGTAGAAAAGCGCTATATAAGAACTAGTCCATTTACCATATTTGGAGCTGAATACTTTCAGGTTTTGGACTGTTTACAAGGCAAGTAGAGTTGATGGCATTTGGGGGACCGTTTTATAGTCCAGATGAAAAAGAAAACAAGTGTCACAGTAATAAGGGACATATTGCAAACCTGTGGACCACTGCATAAATAATTTGGCTGCCACCAGATAGCTTTTTATTATGGTTTGACTGCGATTTCTCCTCTTGTGTTGGAGAAACACATGCATTTTCATTATGAAAAACATGTGAACCGCTTTACAGTCTTGCAGGACATCATAGACCATTGGTCATTCATTCCAAAGCTAAAAGTGACAATAACCTTTAGGTGCAATCCATTCCTTGTGGAAAGCAATCACCACCTTCCAATCTTTTCAAATTGAAAATTCAGATAATTTTCGCGCGATGCACATCGATAAATAATGTCAAACTGAAATGCATCTGAAGTTTATTGTTAAGGATTTTGTTTTTGCTGGCTGAATTTGCCGTTCACTTCAAGTTAAAGTTACTGTGTTTTTCTGTTATCAAATAATCGCAGGTCAGACCATCCTGAAGGCTCTGCAGGAGCTAAAAAAACGAGGCCAGGCATCAGCCCATGATGCGGGTGGATGATGGGAATGTGTGGTATGCAACAGAGGGACAGATCAGGGTAGGCCGAGTGCCTCTGTCCTCCTGCTGAATCAACATCAGCTGCTTCCAGGTCACATTCAATCTCCTGCTTTACTAACACACATATCCACCAATAGAAACGATACTTACTGCTCTGGTCTGTGAGATATTCCTCACCTTCGTCTCGTACAATAAACTAAGCGGGTAAATGTTTCATGTCATTGTGTGTGTGGGTGATGCTGATGCTGCGGTCTTCTCCTGCCGGCTAATGCTAGCTAAGTTTTCGGGACGGGACAGAGCTGCTGCCTTCATGGACTCCCTGTAAATATCAAGTGCTGAGGTCCGTCGCACTGAATCATTTAGCTACCGGTGGAGTTTACACAGACGTAAACAACTCCGTCACTCAAGACGTTTGAGTACGGTGGCTATGCAGCGACATTTATGCCAAAGGCGAAAGTGAATGTACCCTCAGATTCAACTCCGTCCGTAACCTTGGTATTTCCGATAGCCATGGAAGGTAACATTAGCTTCTAGCTAGCATAAGCTAACTGAGAAAGTAGCTACTTAAATTGAAGTTCGTAAATGCAGCAACACGGAGAACACGCTATCGAGAGGCTGCACTATCAAAATATTAAACGGACTATCCCCAAAGCGGTTTAATTAAATAGATCCCGTTTATTCCGCCGGTATCTACAGCGGTGACTAGTCACTGTTGTCGCAGTGCAGCAGGTTAGGCGTCCTGTTGCTAGGAGGCAGTGGTCGTAAATCAAATGTTTCTGCCATAAAATTTGATTTTAAAATCTCAAAATCAACCACATTAAATTATGCAAAAACAGACAGTACTGTAACATAAAATACAACTAAACAAGTATGTCTAAATTTACTCTTACAAACTTGTTTTGTATTGAAGAGGGAAAACCTTGATACCTCATAAAACACTGGACAAAAAGGATTTTTAAATTATTTATTTTCATAAAGATCACCTTAAATACTGAGAAAAAAATTTAAATGGTAACTCTTGAAATTGTGCAAACTTCGCCCAGCTCATTCTGAATCCAATTAACATCACAGAAAACCAAACTGTAGTCCTGTGCCAAACATGTGAGGGTCAAAACTAAACATGAGCACACGATCAAACAAAACACTTGAACTCTGCTCTTACACAATGTATATACAATGTGTCAGTGGGCCTAAAAAAAAAAACAAAAAACAGAATACACTTATTTCTTGTAAAAGCTTTGAGTTAAAAAAAAAAAAAGTGATTTAAGCTCAGATTTAAAGACACACACAGGGAGCCTGTGTGGAAACCATTTTTGACAAATAAGTAAATTGGAAGTTCAGACTGCGTCTGAGGATTTGAATCAAGAACTATCTGAAAAGTTCCTGATGCAGTCTGCGGCTCTACTGACAGCTGATTATTCATTAAGTTCCAGAGTTACAGACTGAGCTACCCACATTTATGAATGAAAACCTACTGACACAACCACAGATCAGTCTTCTGGCGGCGTGCTGGAGGGCATGCTAGAGCTGGATGGTCCTTTACTGAAGGACGCTGGCGTTTCTCTGTACACCGACTCCAACAGCTCCTCCGAGGAAGAAGAGGCGGAGGCAGAGGCACAAGGGACGCCCGGGTTAAAGCCCTGGGTTCCGGTTGGCTTCATTTGTGTAGTCGAGGCTGGTTGGGAGGCCTGTGCATTCCCCTGCTGGGCCTGAGTTGGCTTCTCCATATCAGCATGCCGGCGGCCTCTCCTCTTGCCGAGGATCTTGACATAGTTGGCTGGGATTAGTCCTGTGGTCGCACCATCTACGCTGGCCAAGAGCCAGCCACGCACATGGGGCTGATGCTCTAAACACCAGGGAGAAAAAAACATTGACAGTCGTAAACATTGGGCATGTTCACACCTCTGTGTGTCCAAGAAAAACACACAAAAAACTGTCTCTGCTGCTTAAAAGGACACCTTCCTTCCCCAATTAGTGTGATGGCTTAAGTTTCACTGAGACAACAGATACAGAAACTCTTCACCACCTCAAACCACAATATCTGTTTTATATTTTTTACAGATGGATTGGATTTGGATTAAATATCTAATCCAGGGAAGAATCAGTCATAATCTCGGCACAGTAGCAAACCATTGATTTTTATCTTTATTTGATTTTTATTTAAGTTCTATTATTAATATTATTATATTTCTTTTTCTGTCTGGATTCTATTTATTATGTGTACGATGTTGCTGGTGCCCTAATTTCCTTCGGGATCAATAAAGTATCTATCTATACATCATAAAACAATAATAGTTACATCCAACCTACAAGCATGTTGAAGACTGAATGACTCCATAGTCAAATAGTTATTTTTTTTAATAACATTAAACCCATGATATAATATTAAACAGAATACTAACACATTGATGGAAGCATTTGGTCAAACCATTCAGTATTAATTGAATTAACTCCTTTTGGCTGTTAACCATTATACACAAAGGCTAAATCTACTAAAAATAAATAAATAAATAAAATAAAAATAATGCCCAGCAGTCACTAAGGAGCTAATCACCTTTAGGAGCAAGGTGGAGCATCTCTCCAGCCCGCACAGAAATCTCCTCCTGAGAAGCAGCTGTAAAGTCGTACTCTGCTCTGGCTACCACATGGTCGTCCTCCCCGCTGGCCCAGTTAGACTCTAAACAAAGCAGAGTTAAAGAGATTCATATTTTGAAACTTTTAAACAAAAAACAACAGGCCACCTACTTTGTACACTTACTATCAGTTACAAGGTAAATACCTTATGGCTCCCAATTTTTTGCCACTGAGTTACAAGAAGGCACGGTCTGTCAAAATAAGCAAAGCCATTTTTACATGTGTACTGCAGCCCTGAATATTCCCAGGACCATTAATGATTCTAAAGCTTTATGACCGCAGCTTTATTTTGCCATGATTAAAAAAAATTAGCATCTTTGCCGATTCTCCCAATGTTGTCTGATGTTCATGTGTCAAAACAGATTAAATGTCAAAGCAAGGAGTCTTGCTGATTGGTTGGAAATATACGCAATACAACCAAAACCATTTGCTGGTCTGTCTTCACACACATGAACTTGAGTGTCATCCCATTCTTAATCAATAGTGTTTAATATGATGTTGGCCCACCCTTTGCAGCTATAACAGCCTCAACTCTGTTGAGGAGGCTTCTACAGGTTTAGGAGTGTTTATGGGAATTTTTGACCAGGGCTGCAGCCTATCCCAGCTGACACAGGGTGAGAGGCAGGGTACACCCTGTACAGGTCGCCAGCCTGTCACAGGGCCAACACAGAGAGACAGGCAACCATTCACACTCACATTCACACCTATAGGCAATTTGGAGGGACCAGTTAACCTAACCCTGCTGATTGCATGTCTTTGGACTGTGGGAGGAAACCGGAGTACCCGGAGAAAACACACAGACACGGGGAGAACATGCAAACTCCATACAGCGAGAGGCCCAGGCCTAGGTGGAATGCATCCCAGACCTTCTAGATGTCATTCTAGCTGTGAGGCAGTAGTGGTAACCACCACGCCACCGTGCCGGCCATCCAGTCTAATGTTAAAGCTATTCTGTCAGGTTGAGGTCAGGACTCTGTGCAGGCCAGTCAAGTTCTTCCACACCAAACTCACTCATCCATGTGTTTACACCAGTAGTGAGCAGTCATGTTGGAACAGGAAGGGGCCATGCCCAAACTGTTCCCGCAAAGTTGGGAGCATGAAATTGTCCAAAATGTCGTGGTATGGTGAGGCATTAAGAGATCCTTTCACTGGAACTAAGGGGTTGAAAAACAACCCCACATCATACCCCGTCTCCTCCTCCATGACTAATGTTTGTAGAATTAGTCTGCATGCCTAGGTGCTTGGTTTATGCACTTGTGACCGTTAAAGTCATTGGAACACCTGAAATCAATGATTTAGATGGGCGAGTGAATCATTTTGGCGATACAGTGTACTTCTTTGGGCAGTCATCCCACAGAAACCTGACTTTACAGAGCCACTCCTGGAGACAGCTCACAGAACAAAATGTATGTGTATGAACATGTGACTGTTTCCTGCTCCATCTTCAAGTCTTACCTTTTACTTCAGAATCAGCAGAGGAGCTCAACTTCCAGATAAGGTAGGGTACACCCAATACTAGAGCAAAAAACATCAAGATAGGCCAGGATTTAACTGTCTGGTCTTCCATCTCTCTGGATGAACTTGTATCCGGGGCCTCGCTGGGGTTGGCCCACAAGGCTTCAACCTCAGGGTCTAGCCTCCGCCCAAGTAGCTTCTGTGCCAAGCGGTACAAGTAGTGCAACGTGCGCACCAGAGCAAACTTTGATAAAACTCGGGTGAGATGCACGCGCAGCCGCGTGACGTGGTTGACTACTTCCAGCACAGCACGAAAACCGTTATGCAGCGCTGAAAAGGTGGCATCCATCATCATACTGATTGAAGCAAATGCATGGACGATGCTCTCGATGGACTCAAAGGCACCGCGGCTGCTCTCTTCCGCCTGCTGCACAAACCTGCTGGGGGGAACATCTTCAAGGTGGGGCAAATGTCTGTACCCTCCCATGCCATAGCCACCACCGTAGCCATAGCTGTAGGGGCTGTAGCCACCGTAGATGGAGCTCCCATAGGGGCTGTAAGAGGAGAAGGAGTTGTAGGACGGACGGTAGGACTGCTGGACAGGACGAGGGGGCACCGGGGGGACCATCCTGGGCAGGACAGGAAGGCCAGCAGAGGTGGAGGTGCCTGCAGCTAGTCCCAAATGTGTGGACCTATTTGGTGACAAAGATATAAGATTAAGTATAATTAGGTAATATTTCAAACCAACATTCACTGAAATATTAGTTCAGGAAAGCCAAGGAGTCGAGCTAAACCAGAGTCCACAAACTGCATGAACAGTTCAAAAAAAATCAACAGTCCCTCCAGCCTCATCTCTAGCTCTGCTCGTCTCCATCTGCATCTGTATATGTATAGACTGTGGAAAAAAATACAATAAATTCATTGTGCCGCTCACCACTGACCAGCAGCTAACAGAGACTTTTAATATAGGACATTTCCTTAAATCAGTTGACATCATAAAGCAGTCAACACACCTCAAGTATCTGATCATTCAGTTTTTCCAATCCAACAACTGTATTCTCTTAAGCTTAAAAAATTTAACCAGTTTAAGTTCCATTTCATCCCTTAAAGTGGAAAAAAGTGGCAAAGTGTGTAGGACACACTTCTTCTGTTTAACAAGCAGAGAAGGCACGGGCTCTGTGTAATATCTAGGTGTTTGAGAGAATCACTTCATTTATTGGTAAAGTGTCAAAAGAAGAAAGCAGCTGAATAGATTAACTACCAGACAAATAGAAATTAATTATTTTGCAAAAATTGCATATCTGTGTGGCTTTTACATTTATTAATTAGGACTGCAACAAAAACAATAACAACAACGAGACTTCCTGAGGACACACGGCCTCACAGGACCAAACTAACTAGTTATAGCCATTTGCCCAGCTGTGCGCCCTTTGTAGAGCAATATGTTGCAATTACATAAAAATGGCAACAAATTGCGCTGGCAAACTCAAAAACGACCATTAGTTTCCCGTAATTTCTACCATCATGTCATGTAAAAGAAACTGTCAACTGTTGCCTAACAACTCTTTAGCACCGTAGCTGTAAACACTGCACGCTTCGTCGCACCGCGGCCCAGAGACCCGCTCACCTGTAATTTAACGGCGCACCCACAGACCCTGGAATCCGCCTTTCCCATGGCCTTATCGGGGGTTGCGAATCCATAACGAAATGTGTGTCCACAAAACACAACCGAAACCCTGAACGCTGTTCCTTTACAGCAGTCCACAGCGATGTTCCCGTTTTCCGCTGCTTCGTCTTCTTCCCTGAGGTTTATTGGCGGTTAGAAAACAAAGAATTGGTGCATTACCGCCACCCGCTGGTGCGGAGTGTGGCACCTAATGTGAAGTTTAGTGGCGTGTGGGGCCAACATACATTTTGGCTACCATTGGACTACTTTTGGGTTATTTTTGGCAATGATGGCTCAGTCACGCCAGTGTTCAGTGTTTCGTGGACCTGTGGTATAATATGCAATAAATTCGTCTTTTAAGTTGGTTAGTTAATATGTAAAACCAATATATGACTTCATAACACTCCCCCAAGTCTTTGATTTAAAGCCCTTTGAAACTTACTTTTCCTCTGTTTCTCCCTCTGTGTTTGGTACCTTTCCTTTTATTTCTGAAGTTTGTCCCACTGACGTGAACTGCCAAAGCTTTGTTTTGTTTTGTTTTATTTGTTTACCACACCATTGTTTAGTTTTTTGTTTTTTGTTTTTATAGCTTTGTGATTTTTCTCCTTTTGTACCAAAATGTGCAGGTATCCATAAAAATATGACTACAAGCCCCACCATGTGAAGTAAGTATAAGGTTTGTTTTACTTTCACATACAATCTTATGGTCCAAAAACTCTTTTCATGTATTTATACTATGACGAATCACACTGGTTATCCAAATGTCATGCATATGGATATTAAAACTGTATATATGAAAGAAATGCCAACCTATTTCACACACAAACAATCCAATATGGGATAACCGGCTGTTCACCCCAGGAAGAGCAGATGCTCTGTATCAGCACAACACGGTCTTGAAGAACAGAGGCATAAATTCAAATAGAAAACATATTTTATACAGGTGTGAAATTTTTTATTAAAGCCCATCAACACTTATTCACATCATAGCAGGTCTCAATACCATCTTGTAAACCTTCCCTTTCACTCTTGCCACCCTTGACACCACATCTCATTTCCACCCGCTCCACTCTGCCTCTTCTTCACCCCTCTTGCGCACTGTCCATTGCTTTAACCTCAGAACTGATCATTTTTACGTGATGTTAAATATGCTGTTTGCTACATTTTTGCTAAGGATGCGAATTATTATAAGAGGCATGGCTTGCAGTTCATTGTTATTGTTAATGTAAAAAAAAAAAAAAAAAAAAAAACCCCCCCCCCCCTTCTTTC
>VUQJ01023518.1:0-10451 GCA_015108635.1 Andinoacara biseriatus
TCTCAGGAGCTCAGAGAATTCCAGCGTAGTACCGTGACAGGTTGATACCTATCTAATAAGAAATTCTCTCACTACTAAATATTCCACAGTCAGCTGTTAGTGGGATTAGAACAAAGTGGAAGAGATTGGGAACAACAGCAACTCAGCCATGAAGTGTTAGGCCACGTAAAATCACAGGGTGGGGTCAGTGGATGCTGAGGGTCATAGTGCACAGAGGTCACCAACTTTCTGCAGAATCAATTACTACAGACCTCCAAACTTCATGAGGCCTTCAGATTAGCTCAAGAACAGCGTGCAGAGAACTTCATGGAATTCTGGGTTTCCATGGCCGAGCAGCTGCATCCAAGCCTTAGATCACCAAGCACAAAGTGTTGGATGCAGTGGTGTAAAACACGCCGTCACTGGACTCTAGAGCAGTGGAGACGTGTTCTGTGGAGGGATGAACCACGTTTCTCTGTCTGACAATCTGATGGATGAGTCTGAGTTTGGTGGTTCCCAGGAGAACGATACCTGTCTGACTGCATTGAGCCAAGTGTAAAGTTTGGTGGAGGGGGGGGTTATAGTGTGGGGGTGTTTTTCAGGAGTTGGGCTCGGCCCCTTAGTTCTAGTGAAAGGAACTCTTAATGCTTCAGCATACCAAGATATTTGGGACAATTTCATGCTCCCAACTCTGTGGGAACAGTTTGGGGATGGTTCCTTCCTGTTCCAACATGACTGCACACCAGCGCACAAAGCAGCTCCATAAAGACATGGATGAGAGAGTTTGGTGTGGAAGAACTTGACTGGCCTGCACAGAGTCCTGACCTCAACCTTGGGATAAATTAGAGTGGAATTAGACTGTGAGCCAGGCTTTCTCTCCAACATCAGTGTCTGACCTCACAGATCTCCTTCATGAAGAATGGTCAAAAATTCCCATAAACTCTCCTAAACCTGTGGAAAGTCTTCCCAGAAGAGTTGAAGCTGTTATAGCTGCAAAGGGTGGGCCGACATCATGTTAAACCCTCTGGATTAAGAATGGGATTCACTCAGGAGGTGGAGGAGGTCACCTACTAATCTGAAGGTTGGGGGTTTGATTCCTGGCTGCTCCAGGCTGCATGCCAAAGTATCCTTGGGCAAGATACTGAACATGTGAATGGTAGACAATAAGCACTTAGCTTAGCTTCATATGGAATAGCTTGTGTGAATGGGTGAATGTAAATGTGTTGTATAAGTGCTTTGAGTGCTCAGTCAGAGCAGAAAAGTGCGATATAAGAACTAGTCCATATACAATTTACTCAGGTTTACATGCATGTGAAGGCACCGTTGGTAATATAGTGTATAGGTTATATAGTTTGTAGTGTATAGTGTTTAGTTTTACAGGTTTCAAGGACACTACGGGTTTGGCTTCCTATTTTCACTTTACTACCTGCATAGAAATAAGCCAATGCCAACTGGTCAAAGAGAGGATTTCAAAAGTGTTAGCAGAAAGGTGAGCAATCAGGATGGAAGCAAGCAATGGGCTGTGAAATCTCTGGCAGGTCAAGCATCACCATATTGAATTTGTGATTCAATCAGTTTACAGTGTCTTCTGAAGCTTGTCGAGCCTGCTTTGCAGCAGTCAGTCTGAGTCTCCTGTGCTACAAGAAACAATTGCTGGAGAACACCAGCAGCTGCTGCCTGAAAGCACTAAAAGCCTGGGATTACCAAAGAAGAATCTCAAAAGGCATCACCCAAGGTGAGGCCCCCCTACACCTCTCAGCCACCCAGTAGGGCAGGCCATTGTTTTAATCAAAGTGAAGAAGAGGCCCCGGGCAATAGCAGCCGAGGGTTAATGGAGGGATTCAGCCTGAATTCCCAGACATGATAGAAACGACTGCACTTTTGGCCCGCCACTGTGCCGCTTTCTTAAACACTAAGACAGATGGCTGAGCTGGAGCCGATTCTTCCCCGCAGGATTGGATGGAGGAGGCTAATGACAGGATGGCCAAAAATGAGGACATGTGCTGCTGCCAGGGGTAGCAACTGTGTGTGTCCATTAAAGTCAGCTGAAGGGGGTTCATAGTCTCTCTGCTGGATCTACATCCTCGAACCTCACAAGCGTGAGCGGTGTCATAAAAAAGGACAACAAAGAGGGTTTCAGTGTATTACAGGCTGACCTGAGACAGGATGAGAGGAGGATCATCTCAACAGGGTGTCGGATACTGAAAAACACACCACTCTTTAGAGCCTGTTAAGACTTTTTCACACATTCACTGCAGCCCTGAACTTGTCTAGACATTATGCGGAGGAGCTGTATGTGAGAATGCTCCATCCAGGCACTGCTGCTCGCCTGAACCAAACTGAGTGTTTGCAGTAATGATAAAACATTTAACAAGGACAAATCAAGCACAACATTCATCACAAAGTCAAGCTCGGCTGCAATCCTGGCAGATTAGCTTCTACATATCCAAAAGGTTATTTCATGGAGGGCATACTATTCAAGCTCTTCATCTGCAACCCACCTTGTCACCTACCTCAAGCCCAGCTCCTTATTTTTTATTAATCAGTGTCATATCTGTTGTCACTGATGCCTGTTCTGTTCTGAACTGGGGGCTTGCTGCTACTCTTCCTAACTCAAGCATTCCACATACCCACATGGGAGGCTGGGAAGGTTCCAGAACAGAGCCATGGTGCAAAATCTAAATTGCTGCAGATGGAAATAGCAGTCTTCTTTCTCTGAAGTTTAGAGTTGCCAGTCACATGACAGAGTTAACGCAGAGACCTATTATGCTCACATCAGACTCACATCTTAGAACCTGCTGCATGGCTGTGGGCTTTGGGAGGACGCTGAAGCATCAGGAGAAACTGCAGACACAGGGAACATGCAAACTCTATACTTGAACCCAGCACTCTGAACTAGCTATGAGGCAACAGTGGTAAACATTGCACCACTGCACCACCCATGTGTGCAAATCCCATCCAACCCTGAGCAAAAGTTTGCAGGAGAATCAACACAAACTTTGTAAATACTGTGTAATATCAACATCGAGTTTGTGTTTCTGCTGTGTAACACCAGACTTCAGATCTCTCCTGATTTGTACTTTACATACCAAGAAATTTGTCACACATTCCTGCAAGGTTTAGGGTTTCCAGCAGCAGACACGCAGTATTATGCATCTCTGACTTTTATTATAAAATGTTTGAATATGTAGAGCTCCTGAATCCATGAATATATGAAACTGAAAATGCATGTGCAAACTTCTCTATCTGGCTGTGTAATGTTATTACTGCTACACCCTTTGTGTGAGATTAGTCAGTGAATAAAGATGGCATAAAGACCGAATAAAGAAAATTCCTTTTGGTATTTTGCACCCTTTTACAGGTCCAGAGGCGACTGATATGTCAGCATACCACAACCAATAAATGATGAGTAACTGCAGTCCAGAAATACCAGAGAGATATACGTTTAACCTCTTACCAAGCGGTGTCCCAGCTGCAGGCAGTGTCTTGGCCTCTAGTTTTTTAATAACCAGTTTAAAGGATTCTTATTGAAAATATGTATCTTCATTATGTGATTAAAACAAACCAGGGACAGTAACTCATGATCAGATTTTTAAAAATGAAAAAAATATAGACTGGCCTCAAGCTTTTGGGCTTTAGTCCAGAGACTTCAGCTGTGAAATCTGGAAAACAAGACTGCTTTGGACGGGTAAGAGCTGTTTAATGACAACCTACCTCGGCTGATCCACCTTATGATAGTCCTGATTTAGCTTCTTATTACTGCTTGACTCACAGTGAGTAGAAACATTTTACCTCTCCATTACACCGCCTGTTCTGCTAAGTAGGAAAGTGCTTTTTAAATAATTTTAGACACAGTGATGCAATCGCTGTTAGTGTAACACTGAATCTATGACAGCACCTATTTTTATTATGATTTGATCTTTCTTTTTCTTTTTGATTAACTCGTTTGGCACAAAGTCAATTAGCTGTCATAGTTTTTTTGAGCCAAAGATAATCTCTTCAAATTTTTTCCTTTGTTCAGTGAGTAGTCCACTACACAAAGGAAATCGCAACAGCAGCAATGCCATTGAGATGTAACGAGCTGGAATCAGCACATCCTTAGGTTTTTTTGTTTTTTGATAATAGGCACAGTGGGTAAAATCTTGCTGCTAGACGTGGTGAGATTTTACACACATGATTCAAAACTGAGAAAACAAAACTCAGCTGACTGCAAACTGCACACAACTCAGTTCTGCTTTCTTACCCTTCCCAGTTCAAGTGCATAATCCGAGCTATGGCAGCCACTGTAGGACAAAAGTGTTTTAATCAGCCAAGACAGCTCAAAAACATTCAATTGAGTCTGTACCCCATAACAGCCTCAGCTGGCTGGTTTCTACTACTGTTTACGTAAAAGAAAACTGCACACATTATATTTTTCCAGGTCTTTTTTTGTAAAAGAGACTGTGATTTTAATAGGACTTCATGGTAAAATGAAGGTAATAGTAATATTTTATTATATTTATATAATATAAAAAAATAAATCAATTAGACAGTTTGCTGTATTTTACATTTTTTTTTTACCCCTGAAACACCTGAAAAACTCACTGTTCATCTGTGGTGAGTTTACCCGGATAGCAAAGTGACTCTGGAGCGGATCTGTCTTGGAGTCTCTTGCTGTCTGTCAGTCCACTGTTTACCTCAGCTGTCAATATGCCGGCTGCTATTTACTGTGGAATAAGCTGTACAACTTTGTGAAAGCAGTCCAATATAGATCAGTGTGTGAGTGCAGCTCACCCCTGACTGATGACAGCCATACTGAGGGGAGTTGCTCAGGATATCCTGAACTTTTCTGTTGGTATGCGCTGCTGTTCTCTTTCAAACCTCACTCGGTATCTCACTATGGGATGATTGGTCACACCAGAGGCCGGTTCCCATAGTGAGATACCACACTCGGTTTTCAGAGAACGGGGGTTACGCCAGTAACCAAAAGTTTTTGCTGCTGTTAATGAACTTTTGTTGAAGTGGAGCAAACATCGTTGGACTCGTAGTGAATAAACTGGTTGCATTGTCTAGTTTATGTTTTCACTTGGTGAAGGGGACCCTTTCTCTTGGCTATGATGCTCTTTTCCTCCATCTGTGGCATACTACACACAGGCGTGGGGCAACATGGCAGCTCCCAGAAAGCAGCATCAGTGCTTATGTCATCAGTTTGTTGGAAAACATAATTACACGAGTATGAATATAATATTATTTTTTTCTATTAAATAACCAAAACATGGCTGACTGTTCCTTTAAAGAATTAAGTGGAAATATTGGATATTCAGCTATTTTCTTTCGCAGAGCTTTAGATGAGAATATTGATGCTTTTATCTTTCTACACTAAATATGATGTTATAGATCTATACCTTAGTATAAAAGCAGCAAGCAGGGAGATGGCTACTTTGTTGGGGTAAGAACGCAACCTATTGTACTTCTTAAGCTGCAGCAACAAAAGCATTTTTTCACCTTAAGGTTCTGTGTGTAAATCTGCCATCATGGCAGGATGCAGTCTTGGAGATGCTTACTGTCTGCCTGGACCCTACAAGACCCTAAAATAATAAAGAGAAAATCCAACAGTCAAAACAACCCCCTATGAGCAAGCACTTGGTGACAGTGGGAAGGAGAAACTCCCTTTTTACAGGAAGAAACCACCAGCAGAACCAGGCTTAGGGTGGGGCAGCCATCTCCTGTGATCGGTTGGGGCTGAGGGGAGAGAGACAGGATAATGCACATACTTGGTTTAGGAATGATATCACAAATACTTTTTACTAAGACCTTCAACCAGCTACTTTCCCAGGGCATGTGGCACAATAGACTAGAGTAATTGAATTGTGTCCTGGGTAATACTTTTCAAAGAAGAACCTTTGCCAGATGGCTGCCACTGAAACTGATCTCTTTCTTGCCTCAAACATTTTTCATTTGTATTACCCTGCTTAGTGACTGAATGGTCATGTAGTGTCTGTTTAAAAAAAGGATTAAGCACTTTTGCAGGATGCTTTTCAAGAACAGGCTGAAAGCACAAATGTTCCACCGAAGGTAATGCCGATGTATTTATCATTTCAGCAAAATGGCAAAGGCGCTGACAGGCACAGTTAAACAATAGAGTAAATCTCCATGGATATCTCAAAGTACTCAAGTAATGGTGAAGGCTCCTCAGCAGAGAGTGTAAGTAAGAAATTATATCATTTTTTCTCTTCATAATTACTAATTTATTTTCTGGAAGCTACTTTAGTGCTTGCCTGCCTTTGTTCCTCCACTGGTTTCGAGAGGATCAGTGAGCTCTATCTTTCATCTACAAGATCTGAAGCACCCAAATGTAAAATGTTATATAAATGTATAATGAAGCTCTTCTAAATGTTCTAAGGTCATGATTATCTGTTCATAAATGTCATATGAAGCTTGTTAAGAGTGCACTAATGTGAGTCTTGTGCAGAGAGAGTGCATTTCCTCAGCCTCTGGCTGTCTGAACAAAAAGAAAATAGGAAGCCATAATATAAAAAACAAACTTGCACATTTTTGCCTTTATATGTCATTTGCTAGTAGATCCATCATCTCAATCCACATGTGATCACCAAGATATTTCTGTCAGTTATCCTCTGTGCTGCTGCTTTTCTTCACAGATAGCATGAATGCTGTTGTGGACTTTGTGATATCTGTTTTAATTTGATGACAGAAGAGGGGCACAAACTTGGCCACAAACGAGGGCAAAAAAATAATTGGTAAAGAACCACACTGGCTTTTGTGGGAAGGCCACACAGCTGCAAGTCAGTGAGACAAGATGTTTTTGGGAAGATATATCAGAGGTCCTGTGTTTTACAAAAGCAGACAACAAGCTTGTTAACGGGTTAAATCACAGCTTTATATTCTCAGCAGAAATATTTGGACTTGATTCTTTTCTGTGGTAATAAATCAGTCATTTCATTGTGCATTCACATGATGCACTTTGATGGCTTTAACACTTCACTGGGACGCTAATTCATGTAAATAGGGCAATGCAGTGGCCAGTGATGACCAGTTTATATTAACACCCCTTGCTGTGCTTGTTCTGCCTGCTGGCTAGTTAGCTATAAGGAAAGCTGCAGCAAAGCTTGTGAAGTTACACATGATAGAGGCAGGACAGTGTCAGCTCAGTGTCAAGGCAAATCTAACTCTGTTTGCACACATAGCTGTAATGTCTGTGTAGTTATTTACCTTTGTGCCTGCTGCTTCTCTGGATGGAGACTCTTTGCTCTGGACTCTCTGGCAGCAGACTATGAAACCAGCGACGATGCAAGTGTTTGACCCCCAGGCTTCGGGAAGCAGGCCAGTGTCGCCCTGCCTTGGCTCCCCCTCCAGAAGCAGCCTGAATGGCGACCCATCTGGAGCGTGCCCTCATGCCCAGGCCTGCAGTCCTGAGGGCAGTAGGAGGTGCTGAGAGGGACAACAGGGGCGGCAGGCTGGCCAGGTTTGGCTGAGCCACTCTGATGTTGGAGCGCTGTAGAAGCAGGATGCTGCCTGCCATCAGATACGCAATGCCCAGGCAGAGCAGCAGCATCTGAGCCCGCTTCAAGAGGCAGTGCAGCTTGTAGAAGGGTGCCACCATTCCTATGCTGTTTACTGTCTCGCACCTCAGTGGAAGGTCATTTGAGGAATAAGGAGAGAGTAGACCTGTAACCTACTTAGCTCTTCATAATGTTGAAAAGACCTGCAGCATCTGGCAGAGGTGCATACATTGTCTTGGTACTTTTTTAGCCACAGGGTCTGATATCAGCAGTGGAACAACGGATGTGTCACACCAGAGAGATTTAATATCCAAGGCTGTGGTCAGTGACTCCATGGGAATCCTTGGGGGTAAGCTGAGGGACAAAACAGAAAAAAAAAGCAGCAGCTAGATTTAATGCAAGTGCATTTCTCTATATGTCACCACAATGAAAGGAAAAGGATGTGCATGACTGGTGAATTAGATTCACGGCTTATGTTGACATATGGGTTTGTGTTTCTGTCTTGCGGCATCTTGCAGCACATCCCTCGGCGCTGCTTCACTGCTTTCATTCCTGCCATTCGTTTTTATACCAAATCCCTGCCCAAAGTTGCAGTTCCTGATTTAAAAATGCATAAATGACACCAAACTCTCGTGGCTTTTAAAGTGGATTCTCGAGCAACAAAGAAATTTTGCCCTGGTTATCTCCCAGCTTTGCCATCTAAATCTCAACTATCTCTCTGAAAAAAAAAAAAAATCATGTGATAAAAACTGTCTGGAGAGCGCATTATGGGTGCTTATGAAATGAGGATTATCATAGCAGTGTGCAGACAAACTCTTGCCTCATCCGTGGAGAGATGAATAAGTGATGAGTGAAAAAAAAAAACATGCAAAGATGAGATGTTGAGGATCGCTGAATATTTAGGCTGTAAAACACCCTGGTGTTCAGTGTTCTCTGAAGCCTGACACTTTGACTGAAGAGGGGAGCTGTGAAGTGAACATCCGATGAGATCCATTAATGCCTCGTTGTCTCGGTGGCCGTCACACACTGTCATGCCCTTCAGCTCTACTTTTCATCTCAGGCCTTCCAAGACACACTGCACCCCCCCCCAACAAAACAAAAGTAGGGGTGCGGTGATGCTCACGATGATAGAAGCAACAGTTTGCTCAATGAACAGTCTCCGATCATGTCCGAGTGCCCAAGTTATGTTCAACTCCACGTTTTTACCCCTAAAAAAACTCGCGGTTGCGTATTCTAAGCGAGAAACAAAGAAGCGTGTCTGAATCGATTTGGTGGAATGGATGGTTGAAGGTTGAAAGACAAATGAATCACAAGCGAGAGTAAACACGCATCACCTATTTAAGAAGCCGAGGTCTTCCATCTTAAAACCCCCTCACGGTGTCTCCACCATTTACAGTAGAGGATGTTGGAGCGTATGGCTTACCTTCAGCGCTGGAGCGGCACGGCATCCTTCCATTGCGCGATCACTTATCAGTTTATTGCCGTTAAGATCGCTGTTTTCCCCGCTTTATTGTGCACTGAGGGTGTCCTCAGCTCTCCAGCATTTCCCAGAGCTGTTATATAAGCTCGCTCTCTCACTCGCTCTCCCTCTCAGCCAGCCAATGCTGCTTTCCGTCGCTCTGAAAGGCTGGCACGGCGATATAAAGCGCAGGCAGTACGTGTGTGTGTGTGTGTGTGTGTGTGTGTGAGAGAGAGAGAGAGAGAGAGAGAGAGAGAGATGGGGGGGGGGGGGGGGGGGGGGGGGGGGGGGGGGGTAGATGACAAGGAAGTTTCACTTTAGGCCTGCAAATGAACCCACTGCTTTATTAGACTCACAATCCTTTGCACTTTTCTAAAGTAAAAGCTTCAAAGATTTCATTAAGAAGCTGCTTTATTTTTGAGAGGTGATCCTGGGTGGAAGGTGGTGCAGTGTTTAACACCGTGGCCTTGCAGAATGAAGGTTCTGGGTTTAAATCTGGTGGTCAGCTGGAGCACACGTTCTCTCTGGGTACTCGTGCTTCCTCGCAGAGTCCAAAGAAATGCGTACTGGGTCAAATGTTGATTCTAAGCTGGCCAAAGATATGAATGTACCCATGAATGACTGCCTCTCTCTGTGTGGACGAGCTGAGACCTCGAACTGCGTAAGCAAGAAATTGGATGAATGGTGATGCTTTTATGACCGAAAGAATTAGACTATGAATGTGAGCTTTCTCTGGAGGGTGTCTAGGCTGAGCCTCAGCATGCTTTAGTACTGCATTGAAGCCAGACTGTAGGGGGCGATGTTGCTGTTTGCATTTATACCATTTATAGTGTTGATGTGTCTGCATTGTTCTACCATCTCAAGCTGAGCCGTTTTTGTTTGGACCTGGAGCTGATAATTCTTCAGTAACAGTTTAAGATTTAAGGACTGAGTTGATACACATATTTTCACAATTGACAAAATGAAAAAATGCCTTCGCTGGCTGAATACTACTTATTTTATTACCATCACGAACAGTTACAACTTTATTACATTTTGTCACACATAAGGTATCATCCTTGTGTTAATCAATATATTGAGGTTAAACCACATATTGTGGTCCGTGTTGCTGGGACGTGTAGTTACATTACTGGGAAGGTGCGTTTTTCTGCAGTGTAGAGTAAAGATACCAACCAACCAACCTACCAACCAACCAATGTCTACTCTTCGTTTTGTGTGTCTCATGCCCACTTCCTGTTTTATATTGGTAATATGTCTCTCTGTGAGTCTGATTGCTTGACTTCCCTTGTGTTCACCTGTGCCTGTGTGTATATACTCTGTCTCTCCCTGTGTCACTGGTTATGCTGTCTGTCGTTTCACCTGTTGTGGTTTCCTGGATTGCAGTTTTGTTTGCACAAACCTTTTAGACTTTGTTTATCTGGGATCATTTTGTTGTTGATGTTGGGGCTAACCCTGCCTCCAACATTTGGATCTGCACTTTGAGACATGCACTCTAGTTTTTTGACCCCAAACCG
>VUQJ01023523.1:0-15587 GCA_015108635.1 Andinoacara biseriatus
CACTATACACTGCCCAAAAAAACCCAAAGGGAACACTTGGAGTTATATTGTGTTGTTTAAGTGTTCCCTTTTTTTTTTTTTTTGAGCAGTATATATATATATATATATATATATATATATATATATATATATAAATTCTCTGTCTACAGTCAGGTGGCTGGTGTTGGTACATGACTGGAGCTGATGACAGAGACTGAGCAGGCAGACAGCAGCTGTCAGTCTGGCTCAGTTACAGCCAAACACCACCAACACTGATACAGATCACCAATATCCTGAGGTCCATGTCTGGGTCATGGAGCTCTAGAGTTCACCATGGCCTTTAACTTCAGGCTGCCCTTCTCACACCAACTGAAATTTTCATCTGGTCATTCCAAGAGAGGAAATGTGGCATGGATAGTGTGGTGCACAGAGTGGGTTACACTGTAACTCTTTTGAATGAAATCTGTTTCTTTTTTGTTCAAAACTGCATTATTAGAGAAATGCAATGCATATTTTCACTACAAACAAACTGCAAGGATGCAGTTATTGTGGATAGTGGAGTTGGTTGGTTCACATATCACATGTGGCCATGTAGCTTGTTTCATTGACATAATCAGTGAAATAAATAAAATGCACTTTATACTCCCTGGTAATTGAAATCACTCTTGTTACAGCTTTTCCCTGACATGAAAGTGTACCTGGACATGATCATATTTGATTAATATTACTTGTGTTTCACAAGCAAACATTGTAGGGAAAACAATGAAATAGGCTGCCGAGCACCAATGTGTGCTGCACATCACTATCATCTTTTTTGACTGGGATCAACTTATTTGCAAAAAAGATGACATGCACCAGTTTCAGAAGCCAATATTTGTCTACTGTTACATTGATTTTGTGCTAGCTAAATAGATTGAAGAACTACTGTAATAACAGCTTTAGAATATCCCTTAAAGACTTAAGACTTAAAGTTTGTTTAAATAAAATACTTGAGTAAATGTGCTTGTCTTTTTCAGCACAGTACCAAAACAGTAGGAAAAACTCCACTTTTTGTTACTGAACACAAATGTCATTCAGTGTTTTAGACAAATGACAAACTTAAGGAAATTTAACTGATACTTTTACTAGACTCACATGTTGCGGTTTGTGCTTGTGTTAAATGCCTCTGTTATTTGTTCTTCACTTAATACATTTTTCCAGTGTGTTCATGAAATTTACTGCATGGATCCAGTTGAACCCCCTTCATCTTCTTTAAACTTATGATTTAAGTAATATATGATTTCTCAACAGGGAATTTAGGGCTTTTGGGTTTATCATCCTCACATTTTATGGTCCTTTTCCAGACCAAGACTGCAAATGGGTACTTAACCTAACACAGACTAAGGCTGTAATTCAAAAGCCCCCCTCTGTGTTAGTTATATAGGCTATCCCCACAACCAAGAGTCTCCCCATTACCCCCTGCCTTCCTTCTTCTAGTGCTTCTAGTTTACTTCCCTGCTACGCCTGACTGGCATGGTGTAGACATGGGACCTCTGTCTGACAGGCTCTGGTTGCACTGGCAATATAAACCTTCTGCAGATGGGGAGATATAACAGAGAAGTCACATACATGCAAAGAAAGCATTTACTGTACACATATACAGGATGTAATGGATAGGTTCTCAGTGGGACTGTACTTGGTTAAATAAAGATACATACATACAGGCAAATAAGAAAGCATGAGGGCTTTACACGTGGAGTGAAAATGAAAGAGAGGGCATGCAACGGGTTATGTGAGAGGATGTCTGGAGCAATAAAGGCTGGTACCAGCATTTAGAGTTTAAGGGCCAACAGGGCTTCAGATATGAATCGTGCCCAAGCACGGCAACCTCTGACCTTTTCCCTGAAGCCCCCGAGGGGTGTAATGCAGTCTTTCTGCCTAACTCTTCCTGACCTCCTCTGTCTTCCATCTGCACAAGTCCATTACATCTATTTATTTCAACGCTGCAACAACTCTGCAAATAAACTGCTCTTTTTCTCCTCTTCGGTCTATTCACTCTCTGTTGCAGCCGTCCATTCATGGTCCGAACAGAGCCATCGATTCATCGGCCGGACGTGACCGTATTGTGTTAGAATGCAAGGATGAGAAAGGGAGAAAAGAGGGAGAGACACTAAAAGGCCAAGAGTGGTCCAGGGGTCAACACTGGAGGACAGAAGATGCGGGTAAATGGCCCAACATCCAACCAACTTTAGACCATTCAGTCAATTACATTGCATTCAGACGTTTCAGGCAATTGATACAATAGTACAAAGAACTGCACGCTGGTTTAACACCAATTATTCAGCCACTGTAGGCTGGAACAGATTTGACTTACATGTCATGGGAAAAGGTCTTTAAGCTAACATCCATTACTTGTACATTAGCTGACTGACAAAGATTTTTACATAATTCGTGATCACAAGGCCTTTGGAAGATTGGGATAATAACCTTTAGTACTTATACTTACGTCAGTATTTTCTGTTTAGTCTCATTCCAGTGGTTCAAGTTAGGGTGAGGATTAGGCCATTAGTCATCATATCGGCCCCTTCCAAAACTCCATCATATGCCCTGGAAGAAGTCTTCCAAGGGTCTGTTTAACCAATTGCACAAGTTAGCCACAGAACAGAATTCAAAAGATTACAGTACAACGACTGCTGTTGACAGGTTGTAAGTTGCAGCTAGCTTTAATAAGATGATATTGTCAAACAGAAAGTTTCTGTAGGTCTGTGTGCTTACCTTTCCACTGATTCAATTAATATTCAACTTACTGAAATATTTGCTGGGTACAAACACTTAGCTCTGTACATGGAGAACTATAGGGCAACAGACAGCACAGAGTGGAAACCGATCCCGTACAAAAAGACTGGAACATCAGTCTGCCAGGATTCCTGCTTCACTGTATTCTTCAAACCTCTGTGGGGAAATCCCGAGCTTTCCTTCAGCATACATTTCAGTGTCTTGACACTTTAAATCACGACATCGCCTCGCTACATAATAACAAACAGTGCAAGAGATAACTGAATGACCCTTTAGCTTCAGGACCATCAGCAAAGCTCGTGGCCTTTTTCCGCCCTTTCTCATCCTGCGCCTCCAATTCCTACTCCACTTTTCTTGGGTCTCCGGGGACCTTTAAGTCACAGTACACTCAAAATTTGGATGAATCCATCGTGACTGGAGCCTAACAGATGAACATTCTGGCTGGGAAGCAGTAGATAAAATAGGATAAATGGAATGCACCTACATAAAGTAACCCAGAGGAAGTGGACTATGCTGCTTCAGACTTTAGCAGTCCCAAGAATGAAAAAAACTCTGGTCTAGGGGTAGGGGTGGGTCAGAGTAGGATTGGCTTTGGCCACATGCTAAACAGTCTAGAAGATGCCACCTTTCAAAGTTAGGGGTTAGGGTCAACCCTAACCCTAAACTCCAACCCTGCATTGATGTTGCCATTAGCTTTATTTTCCATTTAGGTGTTCCAAATAGATTAATATCCCCTACCCCTAACCCAAGATAGGTCACTGCTGGATGTTAAAACGCTCTTGCCACTGACTTTCCACTGGGGTCCACACCCAACAGCGGATTCTGTAAGTGTGTGCCTTTGTGAGCAAACTCTCTTTGACCCTTCTGTGAACAAGAATGTGTATTAAGTGAGCATGCATGCTTAAATAAGGATCGAGGACTTCCATCTCAACCCTGCCCCAGCAGCCCAAATTTCAGTGCATCATGGACCATGTAGCCTCACGGCTTAATGAAGATGAGGTGAAGTGTGATGAGGTCATCACGAGAAAAGAGGTGATGGGAAAGCAGTGTTGGAAGTCATGAATCAGAACTCATTGTCTATGTTAGAGAATGTGTGCGTGAAGGGGCTGTGACTGAATGTATGTGAAGGGGTGATAAAGCTTCAGAATAGGGCAGTGGCAGGGAGGGGGTCAGTGGCAGGGGATAAGGGATAGATTGGGGTAGGGGGTGGGGATAGGTGCGGTCAGTGTGATGTAATCTTGTGGACATCTGTGCTTGGATGACAGACAAGACACGCCGTGTTCCGGTAGGAGTTCTCAGACTCATACACACATACTCACACATAGATACACATACACTCCTTTGGGAGCTGCGGTGCTGTCCATGTCTGGGAGCCAGAAACTTGGTACTAATGAGACTAAATGAGGTTGGAGCCTCTCTGTGAAGAGGTCAAGGCCTGTCAAACAATCATTTAGGCAGCTGGTTACAATATTGCTTTGAGTACATGCCATGTACTTTAACAACATGCTAGCTATTCAGCCAGTCAGGTTGGTGGTTACTCAGCTATGTGGCTAAGGAAACCAGTTAGGCAGTAGTTTAGCCGTATAGTCGGTAATGGATAATTAAATAGCTAGTAGTAACTAGTTAACAAATCAACCAGCCCAGCTACAAAGGAAAGATTTGTCAGGAAGGCAAGCTGTTGGGAAATGCAGATATCCAATTAACAACTAACCAGTTAACTTTTTAAATCATCCAACAGCTAGTTAATCAATTAGTCAAGAATAGAGTTGCACAAATAAACCAATAAATAATATGGGTCAATATCTAATGTCTACAGTGCAGTTCATTAGCTTGCCTCCTTGCTATGTGCCACAGCCCAGTGAGTCACACTGCTATCTACATGCAAAGAGCAAAGATCTACATTCATCCATGCACATTTTGACTGAATCAAAAAATTAGCCATTTCTACAATCTAGTTAAACTGTTGTGCTTAATACTTTACCAATGTTTTCGATGTTACCGATGTTTCCTACATCGTCATTTTGCCAGGTAGCCTAGTGAATAATATATCATTCAGACAACAAGGCAGCAGACAAATCTATCATTCAACCAGATAACCTGTTGGCTGTGCAGTCAGTTCATTTTGTTCAGTACCAGTTCACAGCAACAGTTGTTTCAAGTTCATCAGCGTCTCAAGCAGCCCCCCACCAAAAGCCCCCAATCAGTTACCCAATTCATGAATTGGTCTTGCAGTCATCAGACAATTTAGCTACATAAATAGCCAAAACCATTTTTATCATTCAACAATTCTGTCAGTCACCAAGAGCTGGGTTTAGCCATGCATATGCTGATGAAAGCAATGGGGGGAGGGGGCTAAGCGATGGGGTAGGATGTGGGGCATCAGGCTTATGTAAGGTATGAGTTAGGCCAAGCAGAACTGACACAGGCCAGGCTTTAAATTGCCTCAGCATGGGGTAAAAATGTGCTGACCAAGGCTGTGGGTTGATTGAGGGGGGGGCTGGGGGGATTGAATGAAGTTTATTTGAGTGTGGGTATTATAGGCTTCCTTCAAAAACAAACAAGGCTATGTTTGTTTGCTGCGTGTTTTAGCAGCTGTGACCTCCTATGACTACGCATGACCTCACCCTCGCTGCTTACGGGGGATCCAGCTCCATGATTATCCAAAACTAAGTGAATTGAATATGTTCATTATTCTGTTGTATATGTGGCGTGTTTGAATTTGTATGGTCCTTTCAAGGTTACGAGAAGTCCTTGGTACAGGTGCAGGATGGAAAGATATACCAGGCATTTGCCACCACACACTCAGACTCACACACACATTCACACGCACTAGATCTCTTACAGCTCAAATAGCAGAGAACACAGTCACTCTGGCCTCTTTCAAAGCCAAACTGAGGCTTGGATCAGACTATTCCCATGATTTAAGGACTGGGATGATGATTACACTGTTGCCATAGATACTTCAGATGACCAAATATTGTCAGTGAAGTATTCATGACAAAGTGTTGCAGCAGATGTTTCATGACCAAAGAACTGTAGTAGTAAAACTCCTGATGGAGATTTTGAGATTCTTCCTGGTACATTTATAATCATAAGCACAAAAACAAAGGATTAGTCAACTTATTCCACAGCAGAGACTTTTAAAAGTGTCCTGAATACCAAACAGAAAAGAAAGAGCCTGCATTTTCAGATCCACACAGTATTACTTTCAGCAAGCACATACAAGACTAACTGCTGAAAAAAGCATTAAAAGCTTATTATATAGTTGAAGAAATCAATGTGGAAAAAGTATGGCCTCTGAAAGCAGTTGAATTTTATTTAAAGTAAGGTTAGAGAGAAAGGAGGAAGAGAATGAAGAGTATGCATGACATATTTTCTAGCACATGACATCACTGTGTGTATGCATTTACTTTACAATTAGTTAATAAAGAACCAGAAACGCAGCCTGCACGCTCTGGCCTTCTGCACTTTATCCAGTGTGCCAGGTCAGAGGTCAGGGTTGATCAGTAGATCTCAGGCCATTGGAGGTCTCCTTCTGGTCTTTTTCTTGAAGACCCCTCACTGGGGCAAGTCAGCCATATAGACATCATATAGGCTGCCCCTCGCTATGCCTGACAAATAATCTTAGGACAACAGCACAGGCGACCTTTAGTCTGGTGGCATCTTTTACAACTTGGCATGATTCCTGTGTGCACGTTGTTTAAACCTGTTCCATGAACCCCCATCATAAATATTTGTTTATTATTTTTGGAGCAAAGACATAAGCGTGCAGCCCGAGTTATTTACTGTCAATTTATTAAAAACAACAAATAGAATTAGGTCGTTCCTGTTGGCATTTCTTATTGTTTTATGAGAAAAGAGTATTTAGGACTGTAATAGATAATACCAGGCAGCTGCACACCGACATGTTTTTCTGATTTCCCCCTGCCTACCACGCTCTCTCTCTCTTTCCTCTCTCTACTTTTTTTATTCTAATCCCGCTAATTAAACTTTGAGAGCCTGCAGGGCTCGGCACCCCTCCCCATCTCTGCAACTTTCTCACAGGGAGCATAAAGGGCTGGAGGAGAGTAGAGAGGGGGATAGACAGAGTGGGGAGAAGAGAGCGGAGCAAGAGAGGCTGAACAGAGGGTGGATTCATGGCAGCGCTGCTCTGCTTCTTATCAGTATCCTGGCTCTGTGAATGAAGCTCTTCAGAGGAGCTCCTCACCCCGCGATACCTAATACGCCTCCAAAGCTATCTCTGAATCCCTGCTGCGTGTGCACGTACACGTACACACTGAGACATTACATGCACCACAAAGAATAAGAACGGATAAAGAGACGTCCAGTGATGCAAGTTACAGCTGCAGCTAATGATTCCTTAATGAAGTCAGTTATGTTTTAATAAGTCTGTTATTAATTAAAAAGCTACATTTACTCAGAGCCCAAAGTGATATCTTCTGATAGCGCCTGAGCTGACTTATTTTTTTTAAATAAATAAAGTTGAACTGATCTCCACTGAATATGATTGAAGGATATAATTCTTCCCTGATGAACATCCGGAGCATCTCCTTAATAGATTTCACGGTGAAATATGTTCTTAAAGATAATGAATGGCAACAAAGTAGCACTGAGACCAGATTGAAGAAGCTTTTTTCTGAATATTACTTTATGCCAATTGATTAACATAAATGTTATTAATCACTTTTCAGCTGAATAATTAATCAATAAAACAGTTTTACCATTATTTTCAAAAATGTTGCAACAGGAGTGCAAATTTTAGCCAAGAGGTCACTTAGAGCCACCGCGACGTACGGGTTCATCGCTGTTAGATTCAATCTGTCAGAGGTGCAGGTGGAGACGGGACTTATTGTTCCAAGTGTCTCTTAACGCTGTTTTGCACATGCGCTACAACCCTGATGTTTCTATTTTAGATATTATGAAAAGCTGCATGTGAAAATGCAAATGTCAGCACTCACATTGGACAGTAGGCAGTCTTTTACTTGCCAGCTCCAAGTACAAAAAGTGTATGATGCCGGATTGCCAAAATGAACCCGAGGAGAAAGTTTAAATGCAAATAATAACCTGATTTTCCAAATATAGCCACAGAGCCTAATGCAGGGAGACCCCTATATTGTTGGGTTTTGTTTTAGCCACATACCAAATAGGCGCACTTTCCTAAGCTAGAAGATGGTACATATAAAATAAACTCTCCAAAATTTTTCCCACCTCTTAACCATAACCTAGATAGGTCCTCAGTGACCTGGTGCATGTTCCAAGGTTATAACCCACTGCAGAAAACAAAGGTGCACCATGATGGTCTAGTGTCCTACATCAGATCTGATGCTATTGTCAGTTGATGATAAAATCACGATTCTCATGTACACCATCATTTAATTAAGTCTCCTTTGCAGTGGTTGTGTGAAGCATAGTGATGTGTGTCAAGTCTCCAGTCGTAGCAGTGGCAGCCCAATCAAGCTCACGCAACAACATTGCTCTTTTAATGGCAGACTAACATTAAAACAAACTAGGAAGTCATGCCACCAACCACCATGTCATAATATTGACCTAGCTCTGATTTATCAAGTCAAACAACACCCCAGAACCTTATTTCCCAATACTGAATGAAACCGACATGGGTTCTGATTTCCTGCTGCTCCTGCAGAGTCCTCACTGATGCTTGTTTATCCAATTCATGGTAGCCCCTACTTAGTGGCCTGTGTGTAATGACTGGGAGCTGTTGTGCAGCTATGCAATGGTTAGATCCAAATAAAAGAGGGGGGATATTGGGTATCCTGGCTTATTTGCGGTGTGGGCAGCCCACTCCCCCTTCCAGCCCCCTGGTGGAGCCTGTTTTCGAGATGACTGGCGGGAGGGGAGGGAGGTTTTATATTATAGGATATTAAATGGTAATGATGGGCCTGGAAGCACCGGGTCCATGGGAAAGTGGTTGGTGCGTCTCACTGTGGCCCCGCTTCGGTCCTGGAAGTCTGGAAGGCAGAACAGGGTCACCCTGCCGCAGAGGATCATTATAGGGTAGGGGGTGCGAGTGGAAGCGAGATTGAGATGCCAGACCCCATCGACCACTTCACCCCAACCCACCCCGTAGTCCTCTTCCTTCCTCAAACCCAAAGGCTGCTGACCGCTCATGCCTACCCTCTGGAAAATAATTCTAGCCGCAGTCGCCGGGCTCCACCAACCTCGACCTCATCGCCATGTCGACCGGAGACCCAGACAATATTGAGCAACCTCGCGGTGGGCAGGAAACCACCATCACATGACAACAATGGGAAATAAGCACAACAGTGCTCATCCTAATATGAGGATTCTCAATGGGGAGGTGGGAAATGGATGATGGAGCTGAAATATGGACAGCTGCATGGTACAAAAAAAGGGAAAGAGTAGGGGGGAGGGAGGTAAAGAGCAAGGGAGGGGGAATAAGAGGGACAGAGGGAGGAAGACAAGCTCCTGTTTCATGGCATTCCTTCAATTCAACCAAGCAGCCAGCATATTACTGACAAAGCCCATATTGACAGCTAGCTCCGCACAGTGTGTGTGTGTTTGTATGTCCAAGACTGTATGAATGTGTGCGTTTGCATGCATAATCATCACGCATATCTGAAGCTGAAGTGCATCAGAGACACACAACAAAGTGCATTATGTAACCAAGTGCAAGTTTGTTTATGTGTGTGAGGTAACATGGTCCATCACCTCACATTAGATTGCATGAAGCATATTTCGTAGTGACCTCATGTGTATAAGTTTAAGTTTCTGCAAATGTATACGCCTGGGGTTAGTTTCAGTTAGATTGCAACACAGTGTGGTACTGATGCAAGCCTGTCATTTGTGTTACTGTACCAGCTCTTAAAGAAATAGCTCAACATTTGAGGGTCTGTTCAAACCAGACTAATATTCATATCTCAGCATTGTTTCTTCTGGTTAAGATATTGTTATGTTCTGTTATATTCTATATATTCTGAGAACAAAGTCTACAGTGTACAAATTTACTATCTGGTTATTGTTTTGGTAAATTGAAGTATTTCCAGGCTTTTTTGTTTTCATTTTAATGATTGTGGCTTAAAGGCCATGGATCTGATGGTCTAGTTCAGTACATGCAACCACAATCATGGGAAAGACTGCTGACTTGACGGTCATCGACATCCTCCACACGGAGGATAACCCACAGATGGTCGTTGCTGAAAAGGCTGGCTGTACCTACTCTCCACCTGCCCACTCTCCACTTGTGGCTCTCCAGAACCCTGCCTGCTTCCTAGGTGCTCCCTTCCTCCCAGCTCAGTCTCCTCGCCACAACAAGTAAGATCCTGCGAATTCTGTTTTCACTTGAACCTTTCACGCCACTTGGATTCAACAGTAAGATGTCGTCTCTTCTCAGGCAGAGCTGCTATGAAATCCCCTGATTTCACAGTCTCTCCATCGTTCACCTAACCGCAATAAGGACTGTGTCACTGTTGCTTCAGTCTGCTAGTTGGGTCCTGCCAGAACCGAACTGACACATGTGGTGTCTCTTCTAGATTTTCTACCTTTCACTTCAATTGCTGTTGTCTAGGTTTAATTATGAGTCGAGTTGGCTGGTACCAGAGAACCTGTATTATTTTAGTACTTTAGTTTATTAATGTTAGTTTAGGTAGAAGGCCGTGGCCTTACATGGTGCTTACATGGTGGTTACATGGTCTTACGTGGTTGGTTCAAGGCCTTCTTCCTGTTTTGTTCATTTTTGCTTGAGATCCTCCAAAGTTGGGTCATGTTGGCAGCCAGCTAAGCAGCCCAGCCACACTTTCCATCCTGGGACATCCTGAGGCATTTCCAGGTCAGACAGGCTGTATAATCTCTCCAGCGGGTTCTGGGTCTACCCTGCGACTTCCTTTCAGTAGAACATGTTTGGAAAACCTCGAAAGGGAGGCACACAGGAGGCATCCTAACCAGTGACGTGAACCATCTCAGCTGGCTCCTTTCAACACAGGAGGAACGGCTCTACGCTGATATCCCACCGGATGTCCGAGCTCCTCACCCCATCGCTAAGGCTGAGCCCTATCCCTATGAAGGAAACTCATTTCAGCCATTTGTATTTGAGGGAGGGAGATTCTCTGGTAAATTGAAAGCTTCACCTTTCAGCTCAGTTCTCTCTTCACCACAACAGTCCGTTAAAAAATCTGCTGTCTTCGCACTAATCCACCGGCCCGACTCACCCTCCACCTGCCCATCATTTGTAAATAAGATTCCAAGATACTTGAACTCCCGAGCTTAAAGCAACCTCTTTCCCTAATGCCCAGGTAGCAGCCCACTGTTTTCTGGGATATTACCCAAATTTTAAAATAATTTCTTACAAAAATGCTGTGTAAGGTAGTTTGAAGCCATTTGACTACAAGAATTCAATGCAGAGGATTCATTAATTACATAAATCCTACGTACATTGGCCTTCATGAGGACTATAACTCTGTTATAATCCATTTTCAGAAAGTTGTAATAGAGCTGCTACCAAAGAATTTCATAAGTCAGCAGGAACAAACAAGTCAAATGCATCTGACGCAGATAAAATCACATCAATAAAATCACTGTAAACTCACCACCAGACACCACAGACACCCTTTAAATCTCTCCAGAGATGTTACGCCAGAGCCATGAGAGATAAAAGTGAAGATAAATTATGATAAGGTCGCTATAATGTCAGCACTACAGAGTCTAGACACATTATAAAACACTGTCAAGCCGTACTGTTACAGGAATGTTGCAGTGACACCACTGGGGAACGGAGAAGACCATAAAGCACCATATGGTTGCCAAGAAGCTGACTTCACCCTATAACACTATATGCATATAATCGCCTTTACATTACTGATAGGGATATGCTATGGACGGTGTTATAGCAGAAATGAAAAACTACTAGAAAGCACTTTTAGAGCTATTTGTTCTCAGTATTCTCAAAATATTCAATATGGTTATTAAATAAAACTCTTACTCATAGGGAACATGCCCTGCCAGGATTCTCCTCTACCTACTCCTCCGTCTTCCTCCTCTTGTATCACTTCATCCTTGTGGCAGTAGTTTTGACTCAAACCCAACAGCCTAACATGATCCCATATAATTAAGCAGGGTTTAAGGCCAACTGATCCCCTCGGAGAGCCTTGTCTTCCATACATTCCAATTAAAAGCGATTACACACAGTGGTCTTTTACTGCTAAGAGGCCTCTGTCAACTCCTCATCACCCCCCTCCACCACCCCTTCACCCACATACCCTCTAGTGTTATCCATTCCCAGGGTTTCAGCTGTCACCCATCACCTCAATGCTTTAATCTCAATACAGTTTTTTTCCCCCTAGCATTTGTTTTCTTCTATTCCCATCCCAAGCAAGTATTTGCTTGTGCTACTCCAGATACATTCTCCCTTCCCAGTCACTTTTTTTTTTACATGCTCAGCTTCTAGTTTTATGATTGCTCATTTGCATGAAGAAGAGATCTGTATATTAGCTCTTAAATAGAGGCCGAGACAAAGCCTTGAGCCAACAAATCCTTAAATCTTGTCAACTTTCACTCAAAGCACCACCACCCGCCCCATCACCCATGGCCCAGTCCTCTCCCTTTCCTTATTCTTCTGGGAAATGCCTGCAGGGAGCTGAATAGAAGTCCCACATTTCCACATGAAGTGAGCAGCTAGCGGCGATCTTCTCTCCCCTGGCTAAGTTTACTTTTCTTCTAGCTGTGAGAAAGCTTGGTAGAACTGTGGTTATGAATATTCATGCCAAAGAGGTGCCTGTCAATCAGTCAAAGAGGAGCCGAGGAGGGAATTAATGTCTCCAGTCATTCATTTTAGAGTGGACATTTATACTCCGGTCATTCCATTACTGAATTGCACTGTTTTTTTGTGTGTTTTTGTGTGTTTTTGTGGGGGTGGGGGGTATCAATATATATTTCAAACTGAGGTTATTTGCATTTTATTCCGCGTTAGGCATTCACACTCTATGGTTGAAATATATCCATGTTTCCAGTACTGACGTGACTGACATGCTGTCATGTGACACTGACACTTTTTTAGCGGCACTCTTATGACCGTATCCGCAGCTTTCATAATAATCGTGCATTCATGCTCATATCTTTACTGTCATAATTTATTTAACAAATGCTAAGCCAAAATTTAGAACTAATGTGTGAAAAACTCAGTACATCCCATGATTCTTTAGGGTGTAGAACCACCTTTAGCAGCAATAACTTGAATTAATAGTTTTCTGAATACCTGGTCAGTATCTCACTTGGTTGTGCAGGAATTTGTTGCTTCAGTCCATTGAGGTCCCACTACTGCATGACTTACACGACTGTAAGTGTAAATAATCTAAATATTAAAGTAGTTGGTAGTTGGAAGCATTTTCGCGCCAATACCTACATCTCTGAACTTGCAGGTGTTTGTCTCACTCTAGCCTTATAAAATCTGCAGCACACAGATGCAAAATCGGCTGCTGAGGGCTGCTCCACAGACGTCTGCCTTGTGCGCAGGCATCTGCAAGCGTCCACACAACCATTTTTTTTTTTTTTAAATTAAGTGCTGCCTTATTTTTGGCTGCAAACACTTGTTAAGTTTGCGATTAGTCCACAATGCATGCAATGGCTCCTTAATGCACACGCTCAGTCCGCTAACAGTCTGCAGTCATCTGCAGACAGGTTAAGGGTGTTGGATAATGCATGCTTCAGAATAATGGTGAAAATACTTTGGATGTGCACCTTCCGGGACCATCTGTGACAATTTTTGGTGCAAACAAGCAGCGAATGCCGTGTTCATTCCATCAGTGTTTCCTACCAACACAGCAATGTCCGCCATCTGCACGTGCATGTCATCCCACCTCCCAGCAGAATTTTCTGTCATCTACATGTATTCTGCACACATCACACGCTATCACATAGTGCGGCGTACGTGCAGTAAACGCAATGTGCATGCTGATAAGTAATATAGCAAACATTATAGAACTGTAGTCTTTTGAATGATAGCAGTGTTTGGGAAAACAACTCACTGACTAAATGCTTTGCACTGGATAAATCAAATAATGTCAAAATGCATTAGAAAGAATTACATACCTACTGAAAGACAAACAAAATACATTTGAAAAGGCTGACATTATGCTTCATCTCCTACAAAGGACACAATCAGCATTGTGATGCTGTGGAATCTTATTGTCTGCTCCATCCTCTCAAACTACCACCGCAGGGGCCCTGCAGTGACTGATAATGTCAGAGTTCATCTGATCATATATTTACAACAATTTCACTGCAACTGTGTAGCTTTGTGTAGCTTAGCTGAGCTGTGTTTCTCTTTCAGACTCTCATTTTCGTTTGTAGACTATGTAACTATTTGCACACAATTTTATGTCTGCAACCTAAAGCAACAATATCAAGTGTCACTTTGTGCACTGTTATTCCCATTTTTAAACAATATCCCATCCCCCCAACCCCAGTGACAGCATTTTTACTCCAGTCATGTTTCTCGGAAAGTTCCACAAAGTGGTCCCAATGTGGGTGTTCGGATCAGGTTTAAACACTTCCGGTTACTGACGTGATCAGACAGCAAGTTAGAACCACTTCTTAGACCTATAATCTCACTCAAAGGGTTCGTTTATGTTATCTCAAAACTGGTCAAAGCAAATCCTCATAATCTTGCTTGTCTGAATCTGTGGACTGTTATATCCATCATACAATGTTAGTGTTGCACTGGATTGAGTAAAACATGAAAAAGCAGGGCTTGAAAGAGAAGTACAATGACTGGTGTAAGGATGGATGTGAATGTAAGTCATTTTTGGAGTGTTGCATTCAGCATTCAACACATCTGATATCTGCATGATGTCTGTAATGTCAGACTTGCCAGGCCTGTTTTCTTGTCTTCCCTTGCAGATATTGAAGTCCATACATAATGGTATTCAGGATTTAATCCACCGGGATTTATTGCGTCCACGTGTTTGGCAAACACCTTTATGAAATTCAGTGTTGCATTAAATAGCTGGATCCCCAAGCACCACCACCACATTTTTTTTCTTTTAGTGCACGAGAACTACAACAACAGACACAGAAGTTCCATCAAAATAATGAGCAAGAACTTCCCCGGGAGGCGTGAAATCCATGTCAAACGTGGGTCCTGCCCTGCCACACTAGAGATAAAGAGTGGGGTATCTGTGTGGAACAACAGTGAGGAAAATAGGGGACCAGTAAGGAGCACATCACAGTTGGGGAAGATCAGAAGGAGAATGGAGTGCAGAGAGAGAGAGAGTCAGAAAAAAAGAACTGTTGGGCACCACTGAAAGAGGCATAAATCCAGGCACTCACATTTGGATTCAAATGCAAATCCTGTACCGAGCAACTAGTGGAAAGGCTAACCTCAATTTAGTCAAATCCCAGTGTGTGGCTATGCTACCCCCCAGCTGACGGGAGCACCTCTTTCTCCTCCGAGTGTTCAGAATTTGGGTGTTTGTATGTCATAGTTCTTTTATATATATGTTAGAAGCATCTCAGCAGATATTTTCTAACTTCACTGTTTGTGTATGTGCATGTTATAGTGGGTGGGAGCTGTACCCCCTACCGTGCACACCCCTACGTGCACATCCCTGCCCATCCCTATTCTTCTCTCTCTGTTCCCACCTACTCACCCCTGCAGCAAGGGAGTCAGAAATGAACCTGAACTGATTGAGAGTCAAAAGCAGTTGCCGGGGCAGGTTTACTGGGGCAGAAGCAGTTGCCGGGGCAGTGGTTTGGTTGCCAAGGGAGGAGGGGGTGGAAAGCCCTGGTGGTTGCCAGGGGGCAGCCCGTTGGTTGCTCGGGAGTTCCATAGCAATTGGGCGAGTGTTAAAGCCATTAGGATG
>VUQJ01023525.1:27167-39354 GCA_015108635.1 Andinoacara biseriatus
GGTCTTTTCATAGAATTCATTGACAAAAGTGACACAGGCAAAACAATATCACTTAAAGGATGTGACAGATTTAAAACTGAACTTGAACAAATGGAAATCATTTTCTACTAGAAGGCAAGCAACATTTTTATAAAGCAGTTAATAATATTAATAATGATTACTAATTGAGATTGACATTGTCAAGCATCCAGAATGAGGGAATGGCAGCACATACTGTAAGCAGCAGACTAAAACTGCTGCTGGAGCGAATGGGTTGCCTGCTGTGGATTAACGCACACAGATAGCGTTAACGTAATAAACCTTATTTATGTAATGAAGCACAAGAGCAGAAAATGAGGAAATGCACAGACTGCAGCCTTATGAGTAGTGCTTCGAGACAGAGTCAGTGTTGTTTCTGTGCAGTACTGCAGTATTCTGTATATTATAACTCACTGTTGCCAGCCTGTGGGCTGCGTGAGAACACTGACCCTGCTGAGCTGCTCCTGTAACTGTTCCCTTAGAGACAAGGGGCACTTATCAAACTGCCTCTTCAGCTCATTGTACTCATTCCTCTGCTTTTCCAGGGCCTTCCGCTCAGCCGACACATTAGCCCTCCCCTAAAAACACACAGAAACACACACGTGCACACAATTGTGCCCGCATTCAGACACACGTATCACACCAGAAAGAAAAATAAAATCACGGGTAACTCATATTCATGCAGTTGAGCTTTAAGGCTGACTGGCAACCAAGGCAGTTAAAGAAGTTCTAGGGGAAGCACAGAGGTTAGGTCAAGTAGAGGTGTTAGGGATTGCAATGTTTAACACACTTGTTAAAATGGAAGCGATTAAAATGGCTTATGCATATCTTAAATCTTTTTTTTTTTCTTTTTTGTAGTTTTGATCACACTCAGCAAGACTCTAAGTTGTTCTTTTACTTTTTTCCTTTTTATTTTTTAAACAGACGTGTTTCACATTTGACATTTATACCCACCTTGTCTTTCTCTTTCTGGGTGGCCATGTCCAGCTGGCTGAGTTTGAGCTGTAACTGGGAGATAATTTCATTTTCAGCCTCCACCTGCTCCTGCTCTGCCCGCCTCTCTGCTTGCAGCAGGGCTTGCTCCATCTCCACCTGTAGACCAATATGAAGTCAGAGTCTGCTAGCCAGCAGCTGCTGTCAAGTTAAATAAATACTTGAAAGAGCTTCTGCTGCTCTCGCTGCATTGGTGAGGTGATACAAGATGAAATATTTCATCATAACTGACAGTGTGTGTCTGTTGACCTCGTGTTTGGTCTCTTGTAGCTGCTGCTCCAGCTCACTAACTCTGTGCTTCAAGTCATCAACCCTGGCCAAGATCCGGTTCCTCTCCTCCTCCAGGTACATCTGCTCCTGTCCAGCTAACAGCTCTTCACACTGAGTGCAGATTTATATTTTAATAAAAACAACACAATGCAAATCTAGCACATCGTTGGCATGAATACATGAATGTGTGTTATACCTCTTGATGTGTGCTCTCTGTGCTGCTAGACTCCTCTCTCTGGATTTCCTCGTCATTTTCTCTCACCCTCTGGTTTCGACCATCTCCCAGCAGAGACATGCAACCTCCCGAGTCCGAGCAAAGTCCTCTAGCAGCACCCAGCAGACCACTCCTCACCAGCTCCACAGAACCATCCTCATAGTTATACTCTGCACACAAATTCAGGATGGTCTCCAATCTCTGTCGCTCCTATAGAAGAGATGCAAAATATAAGCATGCCATCTGATATTAGAGACCACGCTGTAGATTCAAGTGTCCTTGAGTGACATTGTCCCATTTAGGCAGCTGCCCCTCTGCCGCTGGCACAGGACAACTGTAATCTGATAGCAGCGGGGCTGAATCTGATGCAGTCTGTCTCTCAGGAGGGGGCTTCATAGTAAAACCTGCCTGAGCTGCTTGAGTTGTTGATGAAAACACAATCTGCAGTAACCGAAAAACAACAAAAATGCAAGATACTGGAAAGCTGTGTTTGTTGGATGAATGTATTTCTTTAGCCTCACTTTTTTAGAAGCATAGTTTTCATCTATTGCATCATGTCGCTTGGTCCAAACTTTTGGCCCAGTGTCTGTCATTACAGCAGACAATGGCATGTTTGCTTTAATACCAAAATAACGTAGACTGTGTAATCATCATTCCAGCGAGGAGTCGAGCAAAACGAGCAACAGTTGTGTCTGATGCGCTTCTTCCTGCACTCTCAGCCAATTACACAACCACCAGCTCTGTTGTTGCAATATTTACACTGCAGACTGTTTGAGGGATTGAAGCAGTACCATCAAAACTGTGAAATCATAATTATTAGCAGATTAGGGAAAAGGCATAAGTATGTGGATATAAAGTCAATCTGTACCATAAAATGGTTCAGTAGATTGCAACATTGGATATTTAAAACTATATCAATAAAGGGATCAATAAAGTATCATTAATTCATTCATTCATTCATTCATATGTTGTTACATTTTTAATGCGGGTTTTCACAGTAAAGTAGGTTTTAAGTTGAATAGTAACTCTTTCTTTGTTTCACCCCGTGTGTGCATCAGAAGACACCACCGATAAATTAGTTTAAATGACACAATGAAAATTATTTTAATACGTCCCAAATATTATCGTATGGAGCACATTTATTGTGATGAATTATGGATGTGTGACTGTATGAGTGGTATCCATTACTCTTTTTGGGTAATAAAGCAAATAAGTGAATTTCATGCCTTATAAGAGAAACTTTCTTGCTTATCTCTATGGCCTCTTCACAGTGGAAGTGGTTCCAAAATTAACTTCTCTATTGCATCCCTTCCTGTCTGACAATCCCTTTTGCTTTTCCTGACAGATTGCCTGCAGAATGGTGTTTTTTTAAGTACAAGCGGTATCATATTGAGTATAGGTGGGTTCTGCAACTGTGCCAACTGTGCCAAGAGTGTGGTGAGCCAAAAATAGGATTGTATTTTACTGAGAGGAAATCCTCTCTTTGTCTGTCTCAGCAGGTGTGCAATTTATGTTTTTGAGAGCTTAATCCAAGACTGTGATACTAAAAAAACAAGAGCTTATTTGACTTGAAAATGGCTCCCTGTATACCAGTAGTTTTGTTTATTTTTGATTGTACCATTTTGATTGTACCATTTCACTAATAAATAGAAACTCTCACAGGCATGGATACAGGGAGAAGCTTCACAGAGAACGTTTCCGGGCAGGTCTGAACCCAGAGCCTCCTGCTGTGACGCCTCATTGCTAACCACCACATAACCACACAGACCAATGCTAAAATAAATGTATGTAAACAAAGAAAAGAATCTGCCTACTAGAACCCTCTACAGCTCATTAGTAAACTCATTTGCACACATTATCAAAAAGAGTATCATCAACACAGCGGATCTAAGAGATCACTGTAAACCTATAGCCAGGACTGAACAATAGTCAAAATTTTATAAATTTATGAAGACATTTGACAGAACAGCAAATGATACTAAAGGCAAGTAGTGGGATAAAATTCAAATATAGATTATGAGCAAAACCACTTTTAAATACATCGTTGGGCCGAGAAATATCTGTTCTTTAACTGCTTGGGTAGTGGATGACATTGTCTACGCAATCAGGTGACTCAACACAAGGCTAGAGTCGCTCAGTAACTATTTTGTTACCAGAAACCCTTTGGGTCCTTAAATAGTCTGTGGACATGAAGGCCAAGCAGCGACCAGCCGCCACTGTGGTCACTTCAGCTGTCACTAAGCCGGCAGGATGAGGTGGGGCTGAAGTATGGGGGGGTTGGGTAGTGGGAAGTGGGTGTGAGGGCTTGATCTGAAGATGGATTACGAGTATGTATGCGATCTATGATCGAGTGTGGGTACGAATAGAAAAGAACCTTGAGTCGAGTGCAGACAGCTTTGAATGTAAAATCTGCTCATCCTTTCGGTAAATATAGTGTTGAGCAATAAGCGGGCACGCCCTCCGCATTGGACCCCAACACTTCTGGAAGAATGTTCACCCTGTGTCACTTGGGCCACATGGGCTGACGATTCCAGTAATGCTCAGAGGAGATGAGCTACTGGAAGTATGCCAGAGGATTTAGAAAAGACATGTGAAAGCAGACATGGAGTCTGCTATGCCAGCAGTGCCTTCTCCCCTTAACTGTGTTTACGTCCTTTAAAATCATACAGTCGGTCCTTTAGTGTTAGTCTTTATTCACAGTCCTGTGTTTTTTTAATGCTGTGTACTGAAGCTAAAGATCTCTTCTCACAGTAACACTCACAATGGAAAATAAAGTCCCCAGCTCATGAGCAAATAAGCTTATTTACTTTCCACAATCTAGCAATATTTAAACCCAGCTAAAAAGAGAGTGAGCCCTGGACTTGTACTTGTTTTCAGAACCACAAACTGCTGTTGTTGTTTTTACAGCTGATCACTTACCAGTTTCTCCATTTCCTGCTCACGCAGCCTCTCCTCTCTCTGCCAGCGATGATATTCAAGCAGCTCGTCCTCATTATCACTGATCTCAGAGATGCTGTTTTTGCGTTCCCGGGTATATGGTTTTGAAAGATTTGGTTCCTTGCTTGATGATCCCTTCACAGTCACACAAGAGGTTTTTCTTAGGCTTTGAGGGCTAGCGAGTGGAGACAAACCAGATGCAGAGGCTAAGCCTGAGATGGTGGCATTTCCTGGGGCAGGCCTAAACTGCCTGCTTCCTTGCTCCTTCTCCATCCCAGGGAGTGGTGATGGACTCTGGGCATACTGTGCCCTCATGGCTTCTGCTTTTGAAGGAGTTGTGAGTTTCCGGTTGCCCTGGGGGCTCTCTGGGATGGGTTTAGCAGTGAAGCCCTGTGAGGTAAAGGGGAGAGACAAACCCTGCGATCCTGAGGTCCCTCTGCAGGACATGTGAGGGCTGAGCGGAGGAAGTTCTCTGAGGCTGCTGGACCCAGATGGGTCTGGAGTAATGAGCCTTTGAGGTACATCTACATGGGAGAGATACTGACCCTGTTCTCGCAAGGGGCTTTGGGATCTCTTCTGTAGGGAGGAACCTCTTAATTGAGGGCTGGATGGAGCCTTTGGGGAAAACTTGAGGGATGGTGGTTTGTGACTTAGGCTTAAGTTTTCTGTGCTCTGTCCTGACCCCCTGATATATGCTGTGGGGCACGGTGCCTCTGTCCTCATATTCCTTAGAGGCTTTGGACTCTCCAGATCTCCACTGGTACCACTTGCAGCCACAGAGAGTGAGGTCCGTGGATGCGGGACAGGGGTATGAGCTGACCGGGCAGGTACTGGAGGGGTTTTGCCATCAAGGTTCTGGCTCAGGAAGCTGCTGCTGTTCTCATAAATGGAGATATCTATTTTGGAGCTGCTGCTTCCATTTAGCATCTCTGGGGGAACCGGCTGTTTACCAACAGATGAAGGTGATGATGAAGCCTTGAGCACCAACGAGTCCTGCAGGGTTTTTGCCATGTTGTTAATTTTGGAGTCATGGTTCCCATTCAGAGCCTTATGGGGGTCTGCAGAGGCGAGACAGAAACACTTGTGCATGAGCATTCCTGATGAATAAAGGAAGAAGACAGTTGAACAAATATACATAAACAAACACCCAATGTGTCCTCTTTGTCCTTATGACCTCCACCATGCCTCAGGTCAGCTGCAGGGCAAAGAGGATCAGTCCATACAAGGAAAAACACCCCATTCCTGAACATGTTTTTGCACACACACATTCATACATAGTGTCTCAGTGGCTAAATAGTGATACATGTCTTGGAGCCCATAGGTTCCTGTATGAACCAGTGGTCAGGATGCTCCTTAGTTGTGCCATAATCCTACAGGAATCTGAACCAGCTAAATATAAATCTGCAGCCATGTACCTCATTCAGAGCAGATGAAATCAGGGCTTGGTCAGGAAAGAGTAAACCATACACAGTGGGCAGGGTGTGGTGGCTCTTACTGTTCAGGCACTGACAACCAAAGCAGTAAGGTCAGGGGAGAATAGATTCTAAATATCACCGAGAGCACAGGGCAGCAGTTACAGTAGGCGGTGGGCCAGAATAATTACATTACAATAATAATTACACAGAAGCAACTGCAAAAGCTGACAAATTAAAAACAAGAAAAGATTACAATAATCTTTTACACAACGAGGTCACACTGAGCGAGAATCACAGATTTAAGTGGAGTAGATCACTATGTAGGCCACAGATAATTAGCTCTGAACAAGCTATTTCTGCATCCTGTCAAGGATAATAATATTTCAGTCAAACTCCAAGACCAATGTGGCTGAAAATCTTTGACCTTTTCACTTCTACAACAAGTATCTCAGTTAGATCTTGTTTACTCCTTGTTATCTCATTAACAAGGATCTAAGCCTTGATCTGTGGATATTTAAAAAAAAAAAACAATTCTAAATATCCTGTCCAGTAATTGCCATCAAATTAAAAAGCACATATTCAACATTAACAAGGATTTTATACTGCAGAAAATTAGGGATCCAATCTGATTTGTGTGCCCACGGCATTTGCTCTGCCCAGAATAGCTGCCGAGGTGCGATGCTTGTACATGCAGTTGTCGCAACAAGATTGTATTTGGATCACAGGAATCGTTGTGGTGTTACATTGTTTGACTGCATTTAACAATCATTAAAACGGGGCCTTTACCAGAAGGAGTTTTTGTGGCGCTCAGCCCGCGGCTCCCCTCAGGTAGCATGCTCTTCATCCTCTGAGCCTCTTCAGGATGGTTGAAACGGAAAAAGGTCGACTGACCAAAGCACAGCATGCACCCTGCCAGGAGAGAAGACCATGCACATAGAAAACTGTATTCACTGTCCACATAGACGTGTCAGTGTCAGTCATGTCACAATAAATCTACAGCCATAAAAAATTGGACTGATGTTATTGCATTAATTTCAATTAGATCTTATGGATGCATTCCACATATTTTTTTTACCGACCACTGCACATTTCATAGAGTATGCAGACCATTTTGTGCTGTCCGGTTCATCAACATTGAGTAAACGCTGCTGGGAGGTGTGAGTGAAGGCCAGTTAGTCAGTGAGATTCAGTGAATCTTGCATTGATGGTAAAGTACCATATAAGCCTGAGATGGTGAAATAAGGATTTCTTTTGTTTTTCCTTTTTGTGAATAGGTAAAAAACTCAGTTAGTTAAAATCTTTGAACCTTCGTGGGGTAATGAACACATCCTCCTAAACAAAGTTTAGACTTTAATAAGCCGATTAATTTAACTTACACGTAATTAACCAGTAAGTGAAATCAGCTCCTCGTCGTTTGTCTGCATTTCTGGAGTCTTTCAAGAATTCCTGATACACTTCATGTGGATCACACGCTGAAGTTTTGCATTGATATTCCACATGAAGCTTAACACGTAGCTGATCCTTTAGAGTCCACAGATCTGCTGCATTGCTCCTTATGATGTATAAATGAAGCAGTTTCTTCTTGTCTTTTTCAGAATTTCATGATTGTCCTTTGAATGCAGCAAAGCCTGAAGTATTCTTGTTCAGCAGCTGCTGCCTCCACACACACTGGCTTCAAATGACATTTTGGTGTAGCTGCTGGCTTGGATCCCACAGAGAGGGGACGAAGGGGGCGGGACATTAATGTCTCGCTCTCTGTTTTTATGGCAGCTATGCATGTTACTGGAAGGGCATGGAATTGTTTTGTCATCATGACACCTGACCGTGATAGTTTTTTATTTTACCCAGTTTTGTATTGCAGGTCTGCAAAAGTGAGTTTTTAGACACAAGAATATACTTGAATATACTTATATACTTACTAATATATTTAGATAGTCCCAATATGGCCAATACAATCACTGCCCGTCTCAGTCAGTTGCTTTACATTTTTGATGGTAAAATTGTGAAGAAACTTACATACATGTCAAGGTAAGCAGTCTTTAATACCAGCAATCATATTTCTCCAGTTACTGTGATGGTGATACCTTGAGTAAGCCGACAGGGTTTGGTGATGCGAAGGCCGTCTACTGAACATTGGTTTCCACATGGGTACAAGGTGATACTGCCCGCCTGGTTTTCAATGTAGCAGTGCTTAGCTGCGATGCCGGGGCCCTGCAGGGGGATATCTGTCCCCTCACTGCCCAGTGTGGTTTTTCCTGCAACATGGAAAAAAAAATCTGTCAGTTTTTGGAGAGTGTGGTCATGAATACTTTCTCAAAATATTCTTAGAACCGCAGTTCAAAGTCAGTGATAATGTGAGTAGAGTCACACATGGAACCAGCTTATGAACTCATGTTAAAACAACAGGTGTAAGTCTCAAGAGGTGTGTTTAGTCTGACAGCTAACAGGGATCTCACTGGTGGGAATTAATGCATCCATCTGCTGCCCTTACAGTTGTTGTATTTTGGTTATGAGATACATTCTGTCTGTGCATGCAAGAAATATACTCTAGCATGACACAAACTCATACTATTTTTATAGCGTAGCACAGAGGAAATGGAGCACACACATACAAAAAAAGTCCCCTCTTTTCTCTGGGGTGACACAGCCTCTCCTCTCTCACCCTCTGAAATGTTAAGGCTCAGGGGAAGACCAAGACAAATGGTGCAAGAACATCACAGACAGCATTTGCAACTGTGGCTCAGTATGAGTAACAACAAGACGGTTAGAAGTTAATGTGTCATCAGTCTCCGTCACTTCATCACTCTTGACATACTGTGCCACTTACTTATTAGAGAACAATTGCCTTACTGTGGGCAATTCTACTTATGGACGTGTCTGTGCTGCTAACAGTAACATACAGTAGACCACAGTTGTTCATAAAGACATGTATACAAACTGCTTTTTATGATTTACCATCCTCCACTTAAGAATCTAAGAATCTAACCATGGACCAAAGACACAAACATATTCTCACAGCCCCTCCAAACACACACACACACACACACACACACACACAGGTCGTCACCTTCCAGCAGTGGTAGTAAAGTGATGGCTGTGCTCAAGCGTCCACTTCCCAGGCTAACCAGGTGGGGGCGCTCTGCCTGGACTTTGAGAGACTTGCCTGTTTCAATCAGGTCCAAAGGAGTGCTCTGTTTAAACAAAATAAGACAATAAAACATCATTGCAGTTATTTTTACACAGCATGAGGATCCATTTTACACATCTGGAAACAGGAATTGAATGCATGAAGTAAACAGCATGTCATAGCATGTAACAAAGCCTGTTTGCCTGAGTTAAACTCTACCTCACCTAATAAGAATTACAGATGGACAAATTAATGTTATGTGCTGTACATAACATTTGTAAAATCACCATAACATGCTTATAGTTATTGAACTTGTGATCACTGAAATAAAACTCTGTAAACCCAGATGTGTTTCTGCAGCTGGAAGACACTGTGATTTTAATGAAAGAAATTATGACTGAAGAATGATAGTGAGTGAAGTTAGAGCACATCTACATTACTACATTTAGAATCTGTAGAATTCACTTTGTGCTCTAAAGATAACTGTGCCCACTCTTAAAGCTGATTTTACTGCTAAGCTCTTGCTTTTAAACTCGTACGCCTCTCAGTTGTGCCAAATAAAGCCGATTTATAACAGATGCTGCTAGTAACATGAGTTACACTTGATTTAACATCCCACTTGTGTCTGCTATAAATAGTCAGGTAGAAATTGCCTCACCTGTAAGACCTGGTGCGTTTGTCGCCCATGCTCCACTTTATTCCTCACACGGTCCATATCGGCTGGACTGTCAGAGTTATCTGACTCATGAAGGTCCTGAAGCACAGAGATAGAGTGGCAGGGCATGAATGGGAGTGCTGGGAATACTGCTACTACAGCTGTACTACAATGAGAACAGTGCTTTCCATAGAAACCCTTCTGCCCCAGTTACAAGCCCATGTGACCAAACCGTTGTACAGAGTAATTGTTTCTCCAGAGCTAAAGACAGAGCAATCCATCAAGAAAGCTGCTATTGATTTATGCTTCAGCTTTAAAAAAAAAAAAAAAAGTGGGCATGTTAGAGAACGAATACAACACAACAATAGTAACCACAGATTTCAAGTGAACGTCACAACTGTGCTTCGGATATATAGCAGGAGGTGTGAGCTGGCTCTGCAGGTGCTTAATACATCAGGGGTCAGATGACTGCTTCCTCTGATTGTGGTGAGTCACTGAGATCTTAGAAACAAACAGTGTATGTCTGCAGACACATGCTGCAGATTAGTGCCAGCTGTCTGCTCATCTTCCTCAAATCAGACTGGAGTAAAACAACAAGCCACGAGGGCTAGACATGACTCAAGCAAACACATACACGGATACGTAGGCAGCCCGGATGACCCACTCATTTTTCTGCTAAAAGCTGCCATCCACATCCTTCACTATCACTTGTTTACCTTCTCGGCATCCCGAGCAAAACTAGAGAAGACGCAACTACCTTACTATCTAGTGTCTGTTGTGTCTATCGAGGATGAAAGGCTGCTGTGTGTCATGTACTGTAAGTTTACATTTCAAAGTAGAGCTCTATGCCACCAGTGCCAGTTTGTTTGAATGATTCATTTTAAACTCAGTGACATGTCTTGTGGTGTTTGTTACATATCAGGTTTGTGCAGAAGAGACGTCATTCACACCCAGACATATTAAAACAAATGCCTGAGCTCTTTGTCGCTCTCTGTTGTCATCACTGATTAATTAAAACATATTAAAAAATATCCACTCCTGCCATGCTCCAAGTTTAGTTCATGGTGTTTGACACAACAGGGCGTTCAGTCGGCGTCTGATGTCACTCCAGACAAGGCTGCTGGGCAAAACCACACACATCTGACAATCACACCCAGTGTGTGAGTCTCAGAGGACCCAGTGACACGAAGAACAGACCGTCCCGTCTGTTCAGCACTGACACTGGACCCCTCGCGCCTCTGCTGTCAGCCCACTGGCTGTCAACACTGGGCCTCTTTGAGCCACGCACTCAGACACAGGACAGGAGAGTGGGCAGGCTAATGTGCCTCTGTCTGCCTGACTCACACATACACACACACACACACACACTCATGCTCCAAAAAGCCTCAGTGATTTAACGTACACACCCAGGCCAGAGAACAGTTTTAATGCTTGCAAATGCAGGGCCTTGCATAGTAACCTGTCATTATGGAGGCAGTTATGCCCTTCAGAGCTGCCACGGGCTTCTGAAAATAGACGCTGCCTGCCACACAGCCCGGGCTGCCACTTTTAAAGAGAAATGACTTTGGCTGGGAGTGAACAATGACAAATCAGAGGAAGACACAGAAAATCTAAAAGTTGAAATGGTCAGTAAAATTAAAAAAATAATAATAATAAAACAGTTATATTATAAAGAAAGAGATCAAATATTAGCACAACACTATTGGCAAATCAGCTGAGTGTTTACTTACTTCACTGACAGACAGGCAGCACTTACCATCTCTTCACTCGTGCTGAGTCCAGACAGCAGCTAGGTCCATGGGTTTGCCTGACAACTATTAGTACATAGAGCAGTGTCCACATTATTGTGTATGTCTTGCTCCTTGCTTTTTTCATTTACTCTCTGAGTTCCTCCGCTATTTCCCTCCTCCCAGCCCCTTCTCCTCCCAATCCCGGTGCAGAATTACATCCCATTAGAGTTACAAACAGTAGAGGGGAACGAGGCATCAGCCCTGCCCTCCAAAGCGTGCTCCTAATTCCTGCATATTCATTACTTTTTCATTTTTTGGCAAGTATGAGTAAATAACTTCACGCTAACATCCCGTTTCAAAACACTCCAGAATTAGTGAGGCATAGAGTTCACATCCTGCTGAGAGAGTCATTTAAACGTACGGGCTCTTAACAAGCTTTCCATTAAAGCAAAGTTCAGATGGACTACACCACTGCATCAGAGAAGGCGGGGCAGACTCCTTAAAAGTTTCTATGGGTTAAGCAGGTGTTAACAGCCTGATCCATGCAGGAAATAACACATAGTGTAGGAGGCGGTGATGGAAAGGACCTTGTGTCCGCTGACTTCCTGCTCTGAGCTCTGCGCCGCTGATGTAACAAACTGCAAAAGAAGTGTTTCAATTCTGGAAACCTGCTGAACAACACTTTATGATAACACTAACTAAATAGACTGCAGTGGATTACAATGCATCTACTGTGTAACGATGAAGCAGAGCGATACAAAGTTCCACAGGAAGCGAGTGAACACATGTGAGCATCTTTTCAGACATCCCACAGGAACTATTTGGCTT
>VUQJ01023525.1:47889-60113 GCA_015108635.1 Andinoacara biseriatus
TATATATATATATATATATATATATATATATATGTATATGTATGTGTGTGTGTGTGTGTGTATAAAGTACAATGTGCAACCAATAGCATAGTGGCATTTTAACATCGTTTGAAACGTTTAGTAACGTTTTCACCACCAGTGCCAGTCCAACACTCCCACCGGAGTTTGTTTTCAAATGGGGGCACAGAACATTTCCTCACCGAGCAGCAGATTTCTCCTCAAATTTAACAAGAATTCATGATCACATTTTAGTTTCAGTGACGTGATTTAATGTGACTTCTGTCCCGAAAGTGCAATAATTTCTTTCCAGAGGGGGAGCCCTCCCAGAGGTATCCTCCTTTAAAGCTGTACAGTTGACAACCCGCCTGGGGTGCTCAGCCTGTCAAAGACCCATGCTGAAGCAAAGTGATAACAGAGAACACTCTGAGAAAAGTCAGAATGGCCCGTGTCCATGTCCGCTAGCCATGAGGAGAATTAGTTATCCAGTGTGCTTGCTCCTCCGTTGGTAGCAGCAGACTTGCCTTTTGATTTGCCAGAAGAGCGGAAAGAGAAGCGTTTGATGAGACGACGGGAGAAGCTGCCAGACTTTTTACGGTTGATGCTTGGTGCAGCAGTAAAGTTATTGCCCATGTTGGAGATGTCCTCGTGGGACTGGCTGAGGCAGGATTCCTTCTCTCGATGTTTTCTGCGGAAAAGCAGCTTCGTCCCGCTCTGTAAAAAGCCCACTGCGGGAAAACAGACAGGAAACGTCACAGAACTTCAATAATGTTAAGATCAGAACTCTGGGGATGCCAATCAATGACTGATAGTGTTCTACTGTGTTTTTCTATCCAGGAGTGCTTTTACTGCTTTGGCAGTGTGTTTGGGAGCATTGTCATGCTGAAAAATGAAGCTGTTGCCAATCAGATGCTTCCAAGATGATATCAAAATCTGTTATTTTTCTGTGTTCATAATTCCATCCATTTTGACAAGATCTCAAACACCACTGTCTGAAATGCAGCACCAAACCATGACAGAGCCTCCACTGTGTTCTGCCTGTAGACACTCACTGTTGCACCTCTCTCCTGACCTTCTCTCTACATACTGACAACAATCTGAGACAAAAATGTCAAGTTTGGATTGATCACTCAATCAGACATGTTACCACCGACTTTCAGTCCAGTTCTTGTGTAATGTGGCATACCTCAGCCTTTCCTCCCTGTTCCCTTCCTTAAGAATGGCTTATTGACAGCCACCCTTCCACTGAGACCATTTCTGATGAGGCCTCAGTGAACAAGTACAAGGATCAGCTGAAAGGACATATCCTGTGTCAGGTCTTTGCTGGATTTTTTCCTGTTTCTTAAGGACATGACTTTCCGATACTGTTCATCTGCTCTAGATAGTTTTTCAGACCTGCAAAAGTTTTTAATGGCTCTTTGGCAATCAGCTTGTTGGTGCAAAAATACAATTTTATGCTAATCAAACTGTGTTATCTTTGGCATTCTTCATAGATTCAACTAAATAAATGGGACCAAATTGTGTTTCAGTGACAGGCTGGTAGCAACAACGTGCTTAAAGATACAATTTAAAATTGGTTCGTTGCTAAGTTGTCTGTTATGTGTAGACACAACAGTGGCACATCCCTTAAATTAGGTACATTGTTTATGCTTGAATGTTTCATAGGTCAGTGTGAAGTGAAAAAAAAAAATCTCAAAATGGTCAGGTACAAGGACTGGACTGAAAATGGATGAAAAAGCAGCCAATATCCAAAGTAAAACTGTTAAAGACCTTCAGAAGGCCCAAAGAACTATTGCTCAAGAGCACAAATGACACAAATGACAAGAAAATCTGGCTCCTTGGAAGCAAAATATAAAGAACTGAGGGGTGGATCAAGACTTTTACATAGATCGACCCCCCACCCCACCTACCAAATATAATTAAAATGCACTAAAGAAGACAAAGCAAAACAGCAACAAAACACACACACATTAGTTTAGTGTGTGCTGCAGTATGGCCTCCAGAGGGCAGCAGTAATCGAGCTGTTCACTATATAGTAAATCTGTGAATTGAGTTTTGATGTTAAATTAGGACTTCCTTTGCATATGAAATACTACTGTATAGTGACGATAGTACTGTTTAAAAAAATAATGCAAGATATAAAAATGAAATGAAAAAAACCTTTAGATGGACAAAAAAAAAAGTAAATCTGTTCTTGAAACGATGCTTTAGTAACAAGAAAAAAAATGTAAAGAATTTTGCAGAATGAGATTTGAATTGTTGAATATTGTTTTTACAGTAAAACTTTTACTGAGAACTGACCCTCCACCTCTGATGCTTTACAGCACAGACTGACCTTTATGGTCCTTGAGACTGCGGGTTTCCAAGGCACCAGTGGAACCAGTATCTGATTCCACATCATCCACAGAAGGACGCTCTGACACATCAGAGGGTGTGGTTTCATCTGGGTCATGGTGACGCCCTGACCCATAGTGGTTGCCATGCATGGCTGCGTCCATGGCGGCAGCGTAACCGCCTGATAACGCGCAGTTATCTTCTGAAAGTGGAACCTGAAGCAGAGGAATGTATTTCACTTCTGAAATTTCAAGCTCCAAACACTGTGCCTGCGAGATAAACCCAGTTTATGATGATTATATTAAAATATACCTAAGTGTGTGTATGTGTCTACTCTCCCCAATAGGGGACCAATAAAGTATCTATCAATCAGAGTATCTAGATTAAAATTCCACTGAATTATATGTGAAGTGCACTGAACGTGTTTCCACAGATTCTCAGTCAAAAATCAGGTCAGAAGAGTCTCATTCTTCTATAAAGTGGTCCAATGGGGGTGCTGTGGACTAAATTTAGATCACACTCATTCTGCCTGGTTCCTCATTGTATTATACAGTAGATTCCCAGAAGCAGTTAATGCTTACTGTTCATACAATAAGAGTGAGGTTTGAACTATTTATCGGTCATTATACAAGAAACTGATATTCTGATGATAACCTCAAAATAGCTGAAATGAAATCAAAATCAATCCACTTGCACACATTTAATATACAGTATATACAATCAAAAAAAGTAAAGATGAATTATGATTACTGCATTGTTTAAGATACAAGACATGGTTTTCACACTCTGACCTTTGACACGCCCGAGATGATGAGCGTGCTCCTTTTCGTCGGCGTCTTGCGCGCTGCTTTGGACACAGACTCTGTCAGCTGCCGAATGGCGGTTTCTGCAACAGGATCCAGGCCATTAGAGAGGCGGCTGCTCTCTGAGCAACAAAAAACACAAATATGTATATGTATTTTTTTTTTTTTAAACACATTACTGAATTAAATGTTGTTGCACTGCACATCAGTTTGCACTCATCTCTCATCTGTTTCGTGTCAGCGATTAGCTCCCCGGTGCACCAAAAACATCACGTAACACTAACCTGTGTGCGAGTTATGCGATGCTTTGTGAAAAGGATTACCTGTACAGAGCACATGATGCATACTCAAAAGCGCATTCCTCTCGACTCGTGTTACTCTGCTGCTTGTTGCTTATCCTACTTTGCATCTGTTATGTAAAACAAATCTGGTTTTCAGGGTAGAACTCACTGCTCGGGTTGGGGCTGCTGCTGCTTCTGCTGTCAGGCAGGACGGTGGCTTTCTTCTCAGTCACCTCCACTTTAGATGGAGAACGCAAAGGGGAATCACCTGAAAGGCATCACTGCTATTTCATTTCATATTATTAAAAAACAAATCTTGTCATGCACACCGCGCTGCCCCGGTAATGGGGAAATGCCTCGCTTTTTTCGAACGCACCTTGACTGCGATCGAGTTTGAGTCGAGACTGGACCGTCGTGACAGTGGTGACGATGGTTCCATCTGGCATGATGGTTCGGTCCACGTCAACCTTCTTGGTGGGGGTGAGCGAAGAGCGAAGTAGCAGAGCATTTTGGGCGCTGCCAGGCTCTTCTGTTTCCAGGTACAGCAGCTGGAGGCAAAAAAACAAAAAGTGTATGGAGCCAATGAAATGTTTTGACAGCTCTAAAGCTCTAAAGAGGTGGATGAGGGGCCCAGGAGATGCATCCTTTAGGTTATTTAATTTGTTGAAGAACAACAGAATGTACCAAAATGAAATGTTACCCCACAGAGACAAAGCGTGTTTATTCTCTCTTTAAAGACAATCTGGCTACTGAAGAGTCAACAGGAGATGTGACACAACTATTACAAGCAACACTCCCTCTTTTGTTGTGACTCTGTAAGTACAGCTTTAGATAATAAACTGTGATGCAACTTTTGCTATGCGTCAAGGTAGGAGAAACAATCTGAAATGCTTTCCTATACTGTTACCAAAAAAAAATAAATCAAACTCATCTGGTCACTCACCTCAGTGGTGATGACAGCGTTTGGTGCCGAGTCTTGGCCAGAGTTTATGGACAATATGTGCTGTCCAGTAGGAACTTTGCCCTGGCTGTCCAAGGCAATGGAGGCGTGACCAGGCAGGAATTCTGTTCATATTTAAACACAAAAAAGAAAATAAGCATTTGTACAAGCAGCATGAAAGTTGCTCCTTTTACTGTAGTTCTGAGGCCAAAATTACGAGCCTCTCCAGACATCCTAAAACGCTAACTGAGATGACTGCAGTCCGTCTGCCAGCACTGCATTTTCAGCCCTGATGACTTTGCTTAAGCAGTAATATGTTCCTGCTGATCAGGTTTCTGAGCAGCAGCCAGTAGTAAATTACTATTGAACTTACGTTCCCTTTTGCTGTTCCGCTCCAGAAGTCTTACTCTCAACTCTTTGGTTTCTGGGCTCAGCTCCCTTCAACACATAGGAAACAGCTGTTTTAGCATTACAGTGAAACGCCATTATACAATTCTTATTTTTATTAAATCATTTCTTGTAATTGTAATGTTGCTAAATCTTAAATGGAGTTAAAAAAAAAAAAAACACCAAAACAAAAGCATACTGAAATCCCAAAAACTGTTGTAACTTGTGTGATGTTGTAGGACCTTAACTCCCAGCAAGAAGCTTTAATGTTGACCTATTATGCTTCCCCTTATTTTCTGTCCTACATATGCTGTTGCAGTGGTGGAGGCTTCATATTAAATCTGACCAAAGATTCAAATGCTGAGGTCCAGGCTTCAGACTGTGCTAAACACCCAGTTTCAGACATTTGGCTTTGTCTTATGTAAAGGAGAGCTCTGGCTGTGAGCACAGCAGCTCCCACCTGCTGTTCAGACCTTATGTTTGTAAGGGTCAGCCAATCAGAGGAAATAATGATTATTTTAAACTGTGAATCACACAAAGCTACTCTAGCAAAGTGGAATAAAATAGGAGCTGCAAATGAGTCAAATAGTTCCACTTTAAACACAGAACCTAATATGAATGTGGCTTCTAAAACGGCAGCTTACAGAGTGATGTCTTCACTCCATTCAAGTGCAGCACTGGCACTCCTGGGCACAGGCAGGAAGCGGGTTGTCCTCTCTATAGAGGGTTGGTCCAGGCTCAGGACACAGCACAGCTCCCCTGATTTAGACCACTGACCTGCAAAACACACAATGACGCAGTGTGACTTCGGTAATCAGCAGGAAGCTGTGCGGAAATGATCTGACGCTGGGGGAAAATATCTGACCTTTACTTAAGGTCACCCTGAGCTGTCGGAGAAGTAGTCGTCTCACCAAGACGCTCTGGGATACAGAGTTCAATCCCACCGAGAGACGGTCCATGGGAGCCTGGGGAATGTGCAAAAAGGAGGGTGGAGAGTTGAATAGTGAAACTGCTTTAAGCACATAATATAATATAATATAATATAATATAATATAATATAATATAATATAATATAATATAATATAATATAATATAATATAATATAATATAATATATAGACCTTTCAGTTAATTTGTCTTATTCAAGGCAGCAAGAAGCATATTTCTCACCAAAGGACCAGATGTCCTGAGATTGAGGACCATGGCTGGCTCAGTGCTGAAAAGAGTATCTTCTACGAGTCCCTTAATCATCCCTACATCTACTTCACCCTCAGTGCCCTGTGAAGAAAAAATATCCTTATTATTTAGTGATAGTTAACCAACACACGCTAAACCAAACTAACTATGGTCACAAACTGAGAGGGTTCATTTATTTCTTCTAATTTCTAATAGGATCCAAAGGAAACAAATGGAATGTCATTGTTTATTGTAGCTTTAACCTAAAAGCATTGCACCTTTGAGGGAATTGAGCTAATCTCACATTTGGCTTGCTACATTGTATAAAATTCTTTTTATAACCCCATATAGTGGATTTCATTAGTCAGCAAAAGGATTTGTTTCTTTCCCATTTTTCCCATTCTTGTAATTTCAAAAATGTGGCATTCACTGACTGCAGTGATATCAAATTAATAGTATCAGTCTTAAGTGTTCCCACCGGTTGCTTCAGCTTGCACGGAGACACTGTCAGAGAAAAAGACGTCTGCTTGGAAAGAGTCCAGGAAATCAGCAGACCCTCATCCTCCACCTCCTCCAGGCACGCCACAACCTTATGGAGACAGACGGGGGGGCATGAAGGGAAAATAGTAACTGCAAGCTAACAGGCATGCAGTGACAACAATAGGGATTCTCTGTGCAGAATCCTCTCATTAATAAATAATTGTATTACATTATAATGCATCAGGTAACAGCTGGAAGAAAAACATTTCACATTTAATGACCACTGCAATGATGGCACGGTTGACATGCGACTGTCTGTGTAAATTTTCACATTTGAATAAAAATGCAAATCATCCTCCGACATTTGCTTTTAGAGGTCTGATTTCCCGCGTACAAATCACAAAAAAAATCCAGGTGCTGTGCTTTGGTACCTTTGCCACCACAGGTGCTATCGTGATCTGATAGGTGTCCATGGAAATGGCAGCAGGTGACTGCTGAGTGACCGTCACAGGGAACATCATCCTGTCTAACGAACAATTACAGTGCAAAATCTGCAAAATAAGAGGAGAGGAGGACAATACTCACACACATGCAGTCAAAATGTATTGCTCCAATTATTAGAGCCATAATGAACATGATGCAAAAATTACTAACCATTCGGTTTGCTGAGTGGTCAGTGCAGGTCACACTTTCTATTGCAGAGGCAGCACTTAACTGGAGGCTGCTGTCAAAAGTTATCTGAATTGAGCTCTGGCAGCGACAGAGGAAGAGAAAAATGTCCCAAACATTACACGAGAAAGAGAACAGAGACTTGGGAATGACAAAAGATTTAACAGTGCACAGATACAGGCTTTAATGCAGATGACTGGCATTTGGGTATGTGCAACTTGCTTTGTGGATCTTTAGTAACTTCACAAATGACAAAGTAAGGTGTGAATGAATCCTTTAATACATTTAAACAGTGTCTGCTGTCAAATAGCCCTTTCCATGAATTCACTGGATGGATATCCTGATAAGACAGTGACCGTGTCGTTCACATGCTGGTCATATAATGCAACCATTAAACAGTAAAACCTAGTGTTTGGTGCTGTCTGTACACTTCCCTGCTAAAGCAAACACACTGTCTTTGCAGGAGCCAAAATGTTTCTTATAGCTACGTGTGTGAAAGATGTTATTATGTGAGCATTTTCTTTTATGTCAAACGGCTCAAAAGTGATCATCAAATCACATTCTTATAAGTGCAGTGATGAATATGGCCGTAAAAATTATTTAATGGACAAATGCATGCAAATGCATTATTGAATTTTCAGTCCGTGGCAGAACACAACTGTGATTTAAGCCCCGGCAGCGCCGTGAGTTATTAGACTCAAATGAATAATGCCTAAAAAAAATGTAGTGGTAACTGTGGTAAGAATGAATCATTATGGGGTTTGATATAATCCTTTTTGTAATCTTTCAGAAGTTGGGAGATTGAATGGTCCTGGATGCTGAGATAACCCCATGCCTCAGACCCCACACAAGCATCCATTTATCAGGACGGCATCAGTCAGTGCTTACTCAAGCTTATAGCAGGGCACGTTTATGGGGGACAGCCCTAACAAGAGGAATAAGTATCTCGGTTTTAAGAAAAGATTCAGCAGAATCGCTGGCACACCAGTGACCTACTATCACTGTGTGTGCATGTGCCAAAAGATCTGTTTTACTGGGCAGCTTTAACTGAGAAGTGAGAGAAAACAAAATCCCCTATTGTCAGGGCATATGTTCCACTGGGTCCAAGTCCAATCTGAATCAAACACAACAGTGGAGGCGGGGCAGAGGTGGGAGGATGATATAACAAAGTTTGTGGTGCACGCGTGTGCGTCTGTGTGTGTCCGTATTGCAGCCAGAGGGGCAGGAAGCCAAGTGCAATGCCGCAAGCTTACGTAGGTTCCCTGGACTAACACTGCAGTCACGTGACCGCAGCGTACAACCGGCTGTGTTTACTTCAGGTTGGCTGGAGTCTCTAAAACTGCTCAGTCACCCAACTGTTCATTTGATTTCAAATGCAGAGCAAATATGATGCCATTTATTTCAGATTCAGAAATAACTCTCAGTGATGTCTGTGTCACTGCAGTCAAACACATTAGCATCAGCGTTCAGCAGAAATTAGGATGAGGAAGGCAAAACCAAGTTAATTTTTTTAAGCCTGTTTTTACAGCATTTTGCCTGTATCAGATGACTTCTAGTGTAGTTATAGACAAAATATGGGGAGACAAGCAACAAAGGCGCCTAGAGTGAAATGAGGATATCGCACTTTTGTCACCAGCAGAAAACAAAAAACACCTTCAAATCCAGAGCCGGTTTTCTGGCGAGTCGAACTGTATTTACAGCACAGATTTGTGTTTGTGTGTGTCAAACTTGCTAATCCACGCTGAAAGGAAACTGTCAAATTTCTATTTTTGCAAATTACTTCAGGAAACATGGCAGCAAAATATTGCCAGCATGTGTCAATCACAATCATTCAGGGCTAAACGAAGGCTGCCTCACTCCAGCTCACAGTTTCTGTTAATAATCATTTTCTAGGCTGGTCTAAATTTTTCCAGCACTGTCCTTTCGGGGATAGTTTGAGGTGTACTGTGTGTCTGGAAAATTATTTTTGGAAAATATTCAGATGTTATCGTTTCCTAGATTTTAGCAAATGAATTGAATATCTAATTAGTGGTAGGTTTATGGTTTCTCTTCCTTCCAGGGAGTTTACACCCATTGGCTTTATAAGGAGCCATCTGGTGCACTGTGGTGTTGTGTATCCTCCTTGGCTGAGCCAACAGAGCTCATTTTGTCAGGAAGAGGGCAATGCTAGTAGCATGGCCACTGATTTGTCCTTGTGAACCACCGCTGTTCAACAGAGTGTATGTGAGAGGTATTTCTGGGTAGAGACACCTCCTAAGGACATCCACAGTGTCACTTCAGGTTTGTCAGTGCCCCCCCTTTGGGTCGAACTGGCTGAACGCCTCTGAAAAGCATGTGGGTCAACCAGAAATACACTCCCCTGTGGCTTTTGATGACCCCCATTTTCCTTCTCTATATTTTATGTTATCAGAGGTTCCTGTTACAACAAGGTACACAATTGAAAAACTCGTAATGCTTTTTAAAATATATGCAACATTCAGGCGTAGCAATTATTTAACATTAAAAGCATAAAAGACTATTATTGATAAACACACTGATGTAATAACTTGAAATAACAGACAAATTCTGTTTTTAGGCCACGCTAGTGTGAGGCCATGTTAGCTCCCACAGTAACAAACTAAATGCTTACATGCTGCTATAGTAAAACCCAAGTGAAGGGATACACCCCGGACAGGCTCAGGAGAACATACAAACTCCAAACAGCCAGGAGGCTCAAACCAGGAACCTTCTTTCTATGAGGAGGCATCGCTAACCACTGCACCACCACACTGCCCCATCAGAAGCGTGGACATTAGAGGCTCAGTTGAACCATCACAGAAGCTGACATGAGTGTAAGAAGTGATTGATTGTGGTGGCTAAAGGTGGAGGCTGCTGGCTGCACCATCATGCTGTCTGGTTCCCTAATAGTAACAGAAAGGTTAGTAAACTATCTACAAATGGAACTATATTTACTTTCTCCACCTTTTCTATCAAAAAATTTAATAAAATTGTCAGAAGAAAAATGTAAAAAAATTTTGTATAGACTGTATAAAAGATGGACATACACTGTGACACCACCCGCTGCTTAGTGAAATGCTGCTATAAAGCCTAGAGCTGAGTGTTTTTTATCATTGTCATCTTAGTGTTTTGAAACCAGATGTCACAATTTAGGGTGTATCTGACTGAGAAACAAAGGAAACTCTAAGATCACTGGTTGATGACTTGTAAGTGTATCCTGGATGATCATCCTTTCTGACTCTTAGAATTAAGATTCATTTACAAAATTAACTTCACGTTCTACTCAATATGACCTGAAACCAGCCACTAGGCTAATGATTTTTACTGGCATCACAGAGTAAGCAGGCCAGGGACTGGAGCATTCAGGTGTGTGTTAACTCAATCCCACAATCTTCCCAGGAGTGGACATCCCAGCAAATTCACCTGCGCAACTTACAGTCATCGAGTTCACCGTGAACTCCTCTGTGTACCAAAATATTCTAGAGTCGTCTGACAGCTAAAGCTTGGCTGAATTGGGTCATACAGCAGGACAATGATCTGAACCGCAGCAGCAAATCTACAACAGAATGGCTGAAAAATTAAAGAATCAAGGCGTACCAATGGCCCAGTCAGAGGCCAAACCTCACCTTGATTAAAATGCTGTGGCGGCACCCGGGAATCTCAATGGACTGAAGCAATTTTATAAAGAAGACAAAGCCAAAATCCCTCCCACAGTGATGTGAGAGGCTAAAATTAGAAAATGTATTGCTGCTAAAGGTGGCTGTACACGCTAACATACATAAAGATTGAAAAAGATGGGGTGAATCTGGAAAGACAGCACATAGATCCATCTTCACTGAACTAAATTTGTTCAGGCGCTATTAAATCTGGATATTATTTATGCATATTTAAATGCTGAGTCACAGCAGCCACAGACAGAAGTTGGCATAATAGTACAATTTGGCTGTAAAACTGGCTGGTGATGGGTCTCATCATTAGCTTTGACTAAGGAATTAAAAAGGTTGGTTTCCTGCACTATGGTATCAAATCAGAGCTGAGTGTTTAATGGTCCCCTGTTGTTAAGAAGGAATCTACTTGAGAATAATCATAGGGCATTAATCATCTACCAGCAGCCCTCAGAGGGAGAAGTGAACTGCGTCCTCAAGCTATTCACCAGACTCCTTATAATTGCAGATTGTGAATACACAGGGAGCTTCCTTCCCTGCAGATGTACCCTCGTTTTTGTCCTCCCCTACCACCCAGTAATGATGGCTTGACAGCATGTGTCAGCTGCACACACAGGCTGCTGATGCCTTATGATCTGCACGTCTGGGGCGGCCAAGCAGTCCAGTCCTTCAAGACTCCTCTACAAACTAATCCGGCCGGAGACATCTGAGTAGCTCCATATCAAGTCATTTCTTCTGAGGCAAGATTATATCCAGAGGCTCACGCAGTAAATACTTCAGCAGACACGACATTTTCGCTGGGTAAACAAATGAGTCAAGAAAATGAGCTGCATCATGGGATTAGTTCCCAAAGCCACAGGAAGAGACCAAAAACGCAGATATATACGTTATATAAAACCATGCTATGCAATCAAGGTCATATCAGATGTAGGTATAATTGGTGTCAAAAGTAAACATTTTAAATTATTGTGCCGGACTTCAGTAAAGCTTTTCTGTTCATATAAATCTAGTGAATGTAAAGTCTGATGGAGCATGCATGTTTATACAGCAAGAAGACATCCTTCCGTTAACACCACAGCAAAGATCTGTAATGAAGCCTCAGGGCACTCCGTGGACTACAAGGACACGGGGGTGGGGGTTGGAGGGAATTAGTTAGTGAGACTAGAAGCAAACTTGGCATATCTTTCAAAACCGTGAAGAAGAATGAAGCATGGCTGGCGCTCCACCTGTTTCCCTTGGGTTTGCAATTGTCTTCTCTAATCTATATCAGATACTGTGTGTCAGAGACAGGACAATCAAGCCTCATGACATAAAAGTATCTGCAAAGAAGAAGCCAGCTGGAGCGGGATGCCTAGCCCCTTGTCTCCTCAAATAACAGTCTACTGGGAGAGTGCTAGCATTTTGAGCTGTACCCTTCTGCAGCATAAATGTACTTTCAAGTCATATTCCATTTAAATAAGTTGCCCTCATTATCTGCCTCAACATTCTGAAATCTC
>VUQJ01023534.1:0-20647 GCA_015108635.1 Andinoacara biseriatus
GGGAGCGACGTCGCTCGCTCGCCATTCATTTCCTATGGAACTTGTTCAGTTCACAAAAGTTCAGTAGGAAAGGAATGGAGAGCGAGCGACGTCGCTCCCGTGTGTCGAGCCCCTAAAATCAGCTGATCGAGTTATTTCATCTACCTAAGGCATTTTATTGAAGGTAGCAGCTGTTGCTGTTATTTAAATTGAAATGACGACTTCGACTTTTTTCTCAAAGTATTTTGACTTTATTCTCAAAATAGTATTTCGACTTTCGACTTTTTGACATCCCAAATAAAACTAGGATGTTTGGAAAAGGTGTGTTAAAAAATCTTTGCTCTGTGCACTTGTGAAATCCATCCATTCTCTTCTACTTATCCTGTTCAGGGTGGCAGGGGGAGGCTGGAGCCAGACTCACAGCTTTCATAGGGTGAGAGGCAGGGTACTCCCTGTAAAGGTCCCCTGTACAGGTTGCCAGCCTGTTGCAGGGCTAACACAGAGAGATAGACAACCATTCACTCTCACATTCATACCTGTGGAAAATTTAGAATCACCGTTTAGCCTAACTCCACTAAGTGTCTTTGGACTGTGGGAGGAAACCAAAGTACCCGGAGAAAAATAAAAAGATACATTTTCAATAGGACACTAAGAATTTTGTCCTTATCTGTATTAAAAGGCAAAAACACAGATTTTATTATTATAAAGAGCTTGAAAGTCACTATTTGGTATGAACAACTTTATTCTTCAGCACAGCATGAACACTGAGGCAGCATTCTTGCAATGTCTTTAAGCAATCGTTGAGAATAGCTCTCCAGATTTTTTTTGAAGGACATTCCAGAGCTCTTCTTTGGATGCTTTCCAGAAGCTTTTGCATATCAAAATCTAACGGCATTTTTCTACATCCATAATTCCATCAGATTTGATAAGATCCCCAACACTATAGGCTAAAATACAGCCCCAAGCCACAACATAGCCTTATAACATAACCATGTTTTACAGATGGCTGTAAACACTGTTGTACTTCTCCTGTGATCTTCGGTACATGCCGAAGACAATCTGAACCAAAAATTTCAAATTTGGATTCATCACTCAATAAGGCCTGTCGTTACTAATTTTCACTTTAGTTTTTGAGTAATGTGGGATACTCCCTGTTTTTCCCTGACTTTCAGATTCCGTTTGCCTGATGTAGATGGTTTTTCAGGTCTGCCAATTATTTTTTTGTCAAAAATCAGACAACCCTCTATGAGCAGCACTTGGCAACAGTGGAACAGAAAAACTCCCTTTTAACAGGAAGAAACCTCTGACAGAAACAGGCTCAAGGAGGGGCAGTCATCTGCCCCAGTTGAGCCTGAAGAAAGGGTAAAGGCGTAGGTGTAATTTATCTATTTGTCCGAGTGGTGAACATAGTTATGGGGTGCTATATAAATACCTATATACTGCAATATCCTAGTGAAAATCAGAATTAGATATTTTAAAAATAAAAAACCCTGCAATACAGTGAAGCAGCAATAAGTGAACCAGAATATAGCGAGGGGTGGCTGTAGTTCAGCCTAGAAGTAATAAATACATGAACTAGTTTTCCAGCATCACTCTGAAACAGGATGTTTCTAACTTTAGAGATATTTCACAAATGCAGGAAAGTAGTTCTACATATTTGTTTAATATGTGCATTGAAGGACCTGGTCAAAAATAACTACAAGATGAGAAAATCCCATTCTGGGGATTTTGTTAATAACTTCAAACACTTCATTCAAACGGCCTCAAAACCTGTTTCTGCATGATGTTTCCTCAGTCTCCTGTCATGGCTAAGCAGAAATCCGTGTCTCTGCCTCATTCCATAAAAATAAACTCTTGTATTAACAAAGTAACTCAGAATGCAAATCAGCGGTCAGTCGAGGCTCCCCATACCGAAGAGAGAATGCCTTGGCCTCACAGTATTACTGGAGGTCAGGATAAAACCACCCAGTTTCAGTTCAGTTTATTATTTCTTTTCAGGTTGGAGATTGGCCTATAATTAGCTAAATATGATTAGCTAGTATATGTTATGCTCAGCTAAGTTTCTTTATTTTTATTCTTATTTTGTATTTCTTCCCACACCATTTTTTTGTACAGTGGACATAGATGACTTCTTTTACTCCTCTTTCAAACCATCTGTCCTCCCTGTCCAAAATGTGAATCTTGTCATCCTCAAAAGAGTGACCTTTTATTTTCCACTAAATGGAAGGAAAAATTCTCTTTCAGACGATGGATGGATGGATGGATGGATGGATGGACTATGTCTTTCTCACAGCCAACAGACTTAGACTTCATAATTCAATCAAGGTTTTTTGAGAACAAAAATTCCCTCTTTTTCTGTCTCACTCCTCTGACCACATTATTAAAACTAGGAACACACGAAAAACAGATCATTAGAGCAACGTCTTTAGACACTCATATATATATTTTTAAACCATATCAATATGAGCTGCCCTTCTGACTTTAGCAGCTGTTTTTCATGAGAAGCACAATCTTATCTTGCAATACTGCGCTTTAAAGGCAAATCATCACAGCTTCAAGTGGTTAAGCTGCCATCATTAAGCTGCTCCTGTCTGCCAATTTCTCACATACACATATTGATGGACAACAAACAAGTCCAAGACCCTGCAGTCACTAACAGGAGGGACAAGGTATGTGTCAGATTTTCAAAGTAAGAGCCTTTAGTTTCTTAATGGAAGCCCATTATCCTTTAATTACTTCTTGGAATGATCAAAACACTTTAATGCTATTGCCCTTAAACATTTTTAGGCAACATATTTACCTTCAGCACACAACTGGACAAGTCCAGCAGTATCAAACACACACACACACACGCACACACGCACGCACGCACGCACGCACGCAGGCACAAAGATTATGTTTTGTTTTTTGTATAATTTTTATTTATGGTTTATACTGTAAATCACCAATTGACTGAAAGCAAAAAAATAATATCAAAATGCTAAGTGGAAGAAAATGGATGGATGGGTAGTACCCCCCCACCCCACTGTTTTCACTGTTTATTGCATGCTCATATTTATCTCTCTGCAGCTGCAGCCACCTAATTTCCCTGAGGAATACAATAAACTTTCATCTTATAATCATACATTCAGGTTGTACCTCTCTCCAGTGTAGCCAGCTGTGCACTGGCACTGACCGCTGATGTGGTCACACAGGCCTCCGTTACGACATGTGCACTCCTGGGAGCAATTAATGCCAAAAGATCCGAATGGACATGGCTGAGCACACACTGGACCCTGATGGGGAAGAGTATATCATGTTTATATGCACACTGAACTTTTATCTAAGAAGGAGCCAACACACTAAATGTATTGAGCAAAATTTGTTATTGGTCACATTAGTCAATGACAGTAATGTCAACAGTATCCAGTGAAAAGCTTCAAAATTCTCCATTCTAAGAAAAACTATTCTTTTCTATTCTATTCTAAAAACACTGGGCTCATGTTCATGGCCTGGATTTGAGTTTGAATTTTTGTAAAATTAACAAAGATTAACTTAAAATGTGACAAAGTGTTTAATATATACAACTTATTAAAAAAAAAACAAAAAAACACAAAAAACAAATCTATAGGATATTTAAAGGTGTTTTCTGTTACTTGAAAACCTGGGCTCTGATTTCCTATTTTTTGGGTCTAAAATAATATTAGAGACAAAAATGTCTGGAATCCGTCCAGTACTGAGGGAAAATGTTATAACTTGATAACTGAAACGCAATCCTGTGGGGTAACTGCCAGCTTCACAGTAAAAGTGCTTGTTTTTACTATTGACAGGCTCAAGATTATGTCTGACAATATGATGGAGAGGGTCCCTGCAGACTAAGATGTGTGTCTATCGTAACAGAAATCTCATGGGTGGTAAGTTGTTGCAGGAAGGCAACGTTGGACACAAATCTAGAAGTTAGACAGAGTTGTCCAGGGACACATGGAGAAATGTTACAGAGCCGGGAGTCCACGCTTACTCCCAGAGCTTCAGATACTGCTGGACACAAACACAAACACTGGCTCTGGTTGAAATACTTATACATATATACTTAATATGTGCCACTACCGTCCCCCTAACTCCTACCGATGCCAAAGTAAACTTTGTTTCTTTATGACTTCTGAAAAAAATGTGGGATGAAAAGACATCTGTGTATGGAAATTGTAGCTTTCCAATAAGTAAATTAGCTAAAAATAAAACCTACTTGCTCGTCTCTCAAAGTGTGACACTTGGCGAAGCTTTCGTAGACTTTGGGGACAGGAACAAACTGAAGTTGTGTCTAATTGCGCTGCAAATAACTGCGCTGCACCTTGAACCTTTGGGTGACCTCTGCCACCCAAATTTAAGAAGAAAATAAATCCTGAGGTAAAGATGCGTGCGGGATTTAGACTGCTTTAAGACTGGAGAGGATTGCTTCATCAAGATAGTTTATCTCGATGACCTGACATCAGCATGGCACATAAATGCATGACATCGAAAATAATCACAGCTATGTTGCTCAAGCTTGAGATCTGACCAGTTCTGAACATTTATGTTCCTATTAATAATTTAGATCCAGATGAGAGAATAGAGCCCAGGACACAAAATACCAGAATTTTCTTTTAAGCCACAGAGACAGAAAATCAGCTTCTGTAACATTTTGTTGGCAGTTATTCAGATCAAGAAAACATCTGACCAGACTTAAACAGAACTAAGAGTCTGACCCAGCACCCAATGCCACCTTTTCATATTCATATTTGTCACCTAAAATGTGCTTTTAAAAAAAGGATTTAAAGAGAAAGAGTTCTATAAAATAGTATCACAGAGAAACTGCTGCCAAAGCTTAAATATTCCTTTTTGCGCATTAATTTAATGCTTTATATGTTGTGTTGTGTACGTTTTGCAAGCCTTACCATCCAGCCCTCGAGACAGGAGCACTCCCCAGTGACATGATGACATGTTCCTCCATTCTGACAGGGACAGTGGCGCTCACACAGGGGGCCATGTTTACCTGGAGGACAAGGCTCCTCACAGCTGGACAGGAAAGAGAGCAAGACCAGGTGTTCATGCTGAGTGCTGAAGCTTTTAATCAAGGTTTCACACAGACAAGTGCCAATAATATCTAATGCAAATTGGTGCACATTTATGCTATAGGTTACTTCAGTTCCTTATAAAAGTGTTTATTAGAAAATAATTTATTCTAGAAGAGCACTAGAAAGTAAGATAATCTAGATCTGCCCTCTGATTTGGCTACTCTGGAGAGAAGTAATAAAAGCACTTCTGGTTTGTATTGTCTGACAGTTCAACTTTATGTGAAACAGGTCATGTTTATATGGAAACATGTTTCTACCCCTGAAAAAACAAAACATTTTTTGTCATCCATAGGGCAAAACTTCAGGTTATCACAATTTAAAGTTAGGTGACTCAAAATTTTGACTTACTAATATTCACACGCCAATGAACACATCCGAGAGTGACTTGGGGTTCGGTATGTTGCCCAAGGATAATTTGAGATGCAGACTGGAACAATCAGGAATTGAACCACCAAACTTCTGATTAGTAAGTGACCTGCTCTACATCCGCCCCCTTCTGTGGAACCAGCTCCCAGTTTGGATTTGGAAGACAGACACCCTCTCTATTTTAGATTAGACTTTCCTTTCTGCTTAGCTTACAGTTAGGGCTGAATCAGGTGACACTGAACCCTCCCTTAGTTATGCTGCAATAGACCTCGGCTGCTTATACCCCATTGCATTAACTCATTAGTTATTATTAATCTCTGTCTCTCTTCCACAGTGTGTCTTTGTCCTCTCTCTCTCCCCTCAGCCCCAACAGGCCGAAGCAGATGACTGCCCCTCCCTGAGCCTGGTTCTGCTGGAGGTTTCTTCCCATTAAAAAGGGAGTTTTTCCTTCCCACTGTCACCAAGAGCTTAATCATAGGGTGCCGTTTGATTGTTGTGTTTTCTCTGTAATTATTGTTGGGTCTTTACCTTACAATATGACGTGCCTTGTGGCACTTTAGTATTTTTTTGAATGTTACTCAACTCACAAGGCCCCAGTGTATCCCGGTGCACAGAGGCACTCGCCAGTCTGGTGGTGGCAGGTGGCGCCATTGAGGCACTGACACTCCAGCAGGCAGTCTTTGCCATAAAAGCTGGGGTTGCAGGGCTCCTCACAGCGCCAGCCCTGGTAGCCATCAGTGCAGACACAGGCTCCTGTTATTGGATTGCATTTGGCCCCATTGCGGCACTGACAGCGGTTACTGCAGTGCGGACCCCAGAAGTCACTCTCACAGCCTGTACAGAAAAGAGAGGGAGTTAATCATTAGATGATTTAAAACTGCAAATTACAATGCTGTATGAGACCAGACACATCAGAACATTTACATTAGTTTTATTTTGCAACGCCAAATTCACAGCTGCAATGATGGGATGGTCATCAAGCAAGGAACTTACTGCACTCATTGTGTCACAGCTTTGTTAATCTTACACGAAACACAACCTGAGCAACAGAATATGCATAAGACAGCAAACATCTGTAAGATTTGCCACTGCAAACCTGGAAACTGGCCTCACACACCCGCTTAGAATGCTATAACAGGAAAGTGTAGACTAGAACAATTTTTCCAAGAATTTCCTATAATTATGTTTTAGAGTGTGGTTGTTTTCAGTACATTTTAAAATAAGTGCTGTAGAAAATATTATGGAATGTTTAATCAAACTTCACAATTATATTGAAATATAGTAAATATGATCAAATCAGCTTGTTTGTTGTGACATTTGGTTCAGAATACAATGTCTTGTGTTCTGACCAAATGCAAACAAGATACATATGGGTGTAGGATAAAAAATACAAACTTGACTTTGTATTTTTTATATCACAAATTTAATTATGCTAATTTACATCTGTTCAATTTTATTTTTTTCGGTAGGTATAACTGTAGGCTACAATTTGTAAGTTATAAATAATAAGGTAGAAACAAGATAACAAACATCGAAGTTTAAAATGCTCATGAATGATTGAAGAGCGCACAGTAAAGGAAACGATTCTCATACTGTATTTTTTTTTACTTGAGCACTTTGCTTTATACAACATGTTTCATTCATCAAAGCAATTTTCTCCACACCTAAATGCTTTCTATCTAGCATTCACACACATTCACACTCTTGCCCGAGGACATTTTGGCATGCAGAATGGAGGAGCCAGGGACTGAACCACCAACCCTTTGATTAGTAGCTGACCTGCTCTACCTCCTGGGCCTGTATGTACAGTACCAGTACCAAAATTTTGACTGATTGTTACTGAATGATTTCCATCAATGAAAGGATGGCTTCAAGAGCAGCTCATTAACAGCAGATGGATATGATATGATATCTACAATCACAAAATTCAGCCCTAGAATCCTTTGGGAATCGGACTGAGAGTCTTCTGCTGGTCTGCACCACTGCTCAGCTGACTCATCAGCCTGCATGATGGGGTCCAGCCAAAGTTAGGCGCAAAATCATCCCCAATCCTCGCTGGCAGAGAGCAGTTTATCCTGAGAGGAGTAGATATAGTGAGTCTACATCCTGTCAGCTCTAAAGGTGGCAGGGTGAATAATTCAAATCTGTAGTTAAACTTGTGGCGTTTACCGACATCAGTAAACTCCATACAGCAAGTTGGTGTTTACCAGCCCAGCTGGTGTTTGAGCTCTTCATGCCAAAAGATACCTAGCTGCCACCAAGCCGTCAACTTTATTCATATGGGGCTTTTAAAACTATGATCCCATAGACAATAAATCACAGAAACAGGCTTTAGGATGAATTTCAGCTCATCTGATTCCTTGGAGAAGAGTCTTCCACTGCCCTGAAGAGGTTGCAGTAAAAAAAATCTGTCTCTAAACAAAAATAAGGCAAACTTCAGAAGTATTCTGTGTGGCCCTTTCATTCTATTTATTTTATGCACTTTACTTAAAACAACTATTTCTAAAGATGAGTTTAACAAAATACAGCCCACATTTGCAGTTTCTCAGCGGGAGCTACTTTGCGTGTGCTCTCCTCCAGCTATGCTCTGTTACTTTATTTCCAAAGTGATTTGAAGGCATAATGAGAAAACCTTGTTTTTGTTTCAGTATTTACCACATTTCAGCAAGAAGTTAAAGAGCAAAAAGGGTGTGAAAGAGCACAGTGCACAGTCTTTTAGATCAATAACGCAGAGGCCCTGCAGTGGAACACATCTCATTTTGTGTATTTACATTTCTATTTGTCCCTGTTTGATTCCCACGTTTGCTGAAGACAGAATGTAATTCAGTGGAGCAGAATGAATATTCTGATTGAAGCTGAACGGTCTCATGTTTTTTCTGCACAAAACTATTGAATAAGTCTCCACATGTGTCTTAAGTGACCACTTATGATAAAAAAACAAACAAACCTCACTTCCCTGCTCATATAAACACATGCAATAATTCCATTCACAAAAGCTAAATTGTCCTGTAAGGCTGCAATTTTGCAAACCTGTATCAGCCCTAATGTGCAGCTCAGGAGAACCAGCCCATTACCTGCTGCTACCTCCTAGTCCAGTGGTTCCCAAAGTGTGAGGCTCTGTTGTTCATGTTTTTTTAATCAACTTTTCAAGGAACTACATGACTTTCTCTTGCATTTTGATGAGAGCAAAGACAGGCTTCTAGCCAGGAAAATTTCATAGGTTGGCCCTGTGGGACTTTCTGGTTTTTAAGTGGGCCTCAGCACTCTTGACTTTGGGAACCCCTGTCTTAGTGAACTTCAGACAACCTGACCTGTTATTATAAGTCTAATGACCCCACCCATGATGAAAGCACCAACAGACTACCAGCTTATGCATGCATTATGTATTAGCTATTATGAACCACTTTGCTCATTTACTCCTTACAGAAAGTAACTCATAACACTACTTACAGTGACTACAGTAACCCAACACTGTAGGCTGCACAGTCAGTTTATAGTGTTACACTTTTAGCTGCAATTGGTCAACAGCCTTTTGCAAGATCAATAGCTAATAATAATAATAATAATAATAATAATAATAATAATATTAATAAGCACTAGCACTTAGATTGGGCTTCATTGAATGTTGTTTTTCACTGGCTGGACGCACGTCTCTTGAGTAGGTGATTGTGGGTCATTTTTGCCACGGACAAATTTGCATACACTGCTAGAAAACAGGGCAATATGAGGCACAGCTTTAACCTGAATTTAGTCTAAGCAACGTGATCTCAGAGGTTCATCAGTGCTGCTTTTGTGATCTTTGTGATCTGAACTGTACAGTTCTAATCAGAAGTGTGAATCCACCCAAGGTGCACATTAATTCCAGGCATAATCAGGGCATTTAGTCTGTGCTGGGCTAGTCCTGCTAAAGGCATCAGTATGCTGCAAGTAAAGTGCTTTGTCCTCTCTCCTCCAACACCCTTCTAGTGTTATAGCACTCCCTGTTATAGCAGTATCCTGCAGTAAAAGGGTGAAGGCCTCACTGTGCTTCAGAGGTAGTGCTTCTTGCATTTTTTCCTCTCGCATCTGCTAGAAAAGCATCATTTCCAGCAGGCAGCCTTGAAGGAAAAAAAAACTGACAATTTTTGGTAACTTTCCAAAATAGTTGATTTGATCCCCACTGTGTGCAGCACACTGGCCAAGTGGGGTTATTTATTTATTTTTTTTAACAGCTGAATAAGGAAAGACCACTCAAAATATGCAAATAGTTATAGTTTTTCTGTCTTCACCAAGCCCGAAAACAGAAGAAAATCGTACAGTGTTCTTGGAATTACATCAGGATCCAATTAGATCAGGATGCTGGTGAGATGCTGTGAGGAGGCTTTTTTCTCCACCTCTAGGTGCAGCCATTCAGAACAAGTGGAAATGTGTTTGCCTCTGGTAGCACTGTTGAACAAATGAGTTTGTTTGAAGCCTACTGAGGACTCTACGCAGGCTGCACCTCACTGTAACTGGGGTTCAGACACGCAGCAACGCTCTACCACTGCTCATTTATTCTAAGATGACATGATAACAGCTCAGAGCAAAACCCCACAAACATGAGCCTGCAGTGGCGACATGCATCGTGATAGATGCAGGGAGGCCTGCAGGTTCCTTTACAGTCATCCCATCAGGATGAACAGCAGAGAATTAGACATTTAGCATTTTGCATTTTCTGGGCTAATGCATGCGACGTGTTCAGCTGAATAAAGTGGAGCTACCATCAGAAAACAGATTATGAAGTGCTAATTCTCCTGTAATGCAGTGGAATATGCATTTAAATCAAAAATTATTTTATTCACTAAACTGTGACATGGATGTTTTTCTTTTAATAAGACATCCATTCCTTCACTTATCTTCCCTCTTCAAATTACAGTGATGAAGTAAATTCAAAAGATTTTGAGCTGGAATAAATTCACAAAATTGATCGTAAGTGGACTGCTGATACAATCAGAACCTGAAGACATAACATGACAGAATTAACACATCATTGTACATTACACCACCTTAGAAAACATAAATCAGAGCACTATTATCTCTTTGCTTCTCAAACTGCCTTAACAAAAGAGAAATACGAAACACAGTCTGAGTGTCTGTCGCTGTAAACGAGTGGCTGAAAAGAAAAACCCTGAAAATGGTGGTGAAACAAACTGAAGGAGAAATGGGCAAAGTTAAGCACATTAAGGGAACTTTTCTAACCATACGTGGGTGGTAGTTTCATAGATATTATAGTGTTAAATGTTTCATCAGTACTATGGTGGACAGAGCCACGAGCAGACAACGCATAAATCAGAGCCACACTCCCTCCTTTTCAATCTTTCTCTAATTTACTCTCTTGCCATCTCTCAGGTCCTCCTGTCCTCTGTCTACCTCTCTCCTCCTTCTCTCTCTCTCTCAAAGAAGGGAGTTCTCTTTATTTCTCCTAACTAGTGAGCCAGCATAGTCAAATCCTTTATCCTCTCACAGCCTCAATTATTCAGGAGCAAAGAGTCCAAATCAAGAGACTAATGACTTTGATCAAGAGTAGCTCGCTGGCACTAAGCAGAACTTTCTGCACTAAATTAAGAGCTGCATGATATACTTTGGCAAAGGCCACTCTTTAAGGAATATTTCTCCGTTTGTCTATAGTATAGTAGACTTTTTACCAGGAAAACAAATCAGTTACCTTAAGAGGATTGCCTCTTTTCATGTTTCTTCTTTTATAAAGGAACCAGATCTTAGTACAGATCTATTGCCAAAGTGAGAAAAGTGCACATATACATGTGTAACAAAAGCCATAACTTCATTAATTAGTTATAATTTATCGCCTACATACTTCACAGGCACTTTCAGGACCTAACAGCAGCTCTACTTGTCTACAAGCAGTTTTTTTCCCACTACAAAGAGTTGAACAAGGGTACCTAATGAAGTGGCTGCTGAATGCGCGTAGCATGTCTTTACTGGACTACACAGTAGTTGGTGCTGTGTTCTCAGATTGCATGGGATGGCTGCTCAGGAGGTAGCGCAGGTCACCTAGTAATTGGAAGGTGGTTAGATTCCCGGCTGCTCCAGTCTGCATGCCAAAGTATCCTTGGGCAAGATACTGAACCCTGAACACTGTCCTCCAATATGTTCATTTGTGTGTGAATGTTAGATAGAAAGCACTTAGAAAAAGTGCTCGTGTGAATGAAGACATGTTGTACAGAGTACTCAAGTACAGTAGAAAAGAACCAGTCCATTTGCCATATAGTTTTGTTGTTTTTTGGATGCATATAGTTTCATGAGTATTATTTTGCTCCTCTTGATTTCAGCAATTTTCTAAAGTATCAAATAAATCCTTCACATTCCACTTTTTATTCCACATTATGCCCACATTTTTCCAGAGTCAGTACAGTTTTAAGTCAGTATTTCTCACTACTCTTAGTGCAGTTCTGAAATCACTAACGCTTCCCCACCCACCCCCACAAAAAGTATTCGCTCATCTGCCTTCACATGCCTTGCCCATTCTTAATCCATAGGGTTTAATAGGATGTCTGGAAAGGTTTTGCACAAGTTTTAGGAGTGTTCATGAGAATTTTTTTTACCATTCTTCCAGAAGCACATTTGTGAGGTGATGTTGGAGAGAAGGCCTGGCTCACAATCTGTGCTGTAATTCATTCCAAAGGTGTTCTATCAGGTTGAGGTCAGGACTCTGAATTTGGGGTGGAAGAACTTGATTGGCCTGCACACTCGCTCACAAGCATGTCTTTATGGACCTGCTTTGTGCACGTTGGAACAGGAAGGGGCCATCGCCAAACTGTCTCCACAAAGCATGAAGCATGAAATTGTCCGAAGTGTCTCGGTATGTTGAAGCATTAAGACTTCCTTTCACTGGAACTAGCTCCTGAGAGCGACCCACAGATGTTTGTAGAAGCAGTCTACATGCCTAGGCACTTGGTTTATACACCTGTGACCATGCAATTGACTGGAACACCTCAATGATTTGGATGGGTGAGTGAATACTGTTGGCAATATAGTGTATTTGTTATTGTGCTGATGCACTTCTCATTTGAATCTCACCACTTATCAAAACACTTTGTACTTTTGTCAGTCAGAACTTGAACTTCAAACTCTCACTTTGCTCTCCAGCTCTGTGTTAGTGTTTCAATCAAATTACTTCAAACCTTTTTCAGATCTGTATGAAAGAGTGACGCCTGTCGCACACTGTCAGCGGCAACAGTGAAGCTGTCCTTCAGCTGAAAGCAAATATAAACACACATTTTCAGAAGAGGAATACAAATGGAAATACATACTCTTGTGTCACAGCGCACTGCTAATTACATACAAACATATATTACATACATGGACTCATCAACCACTTGCTGAGACAAGGTTGGACACCCTTTTGCCTCCAAAGCTGCCTTATGGCTTCATAGCTCAGATTCAACAAGGTGATTTTGCTCCATATTGATATAACAGCATCACACGTTTGCTGCAGATTTATCAACTGCTCATTTCCCCCTCGGCCACATCCCAAAGCTGCTCTACGGGACTGAGAGCTGATATGTGTGGAGGTCACTGGAGTACAGTGTTTTCCCGAATCTTCTGTTCTTAGTTGACAGGAGTGGCACACGGTGTGGGCTTCTGCTGCCGTAGCCCATCAGTATCAAGGTTCAACGTGTTTGGCATTCAGAGATGCTCTTCTGCATATTTTGTTTGACTTACTGTTGCCTTCCCATCAGCTTGAAGCAGTCTGGTCACTCTGCTCTGACATCTGACATCAACAAGGCATTTTCACCCAGAGAGCTGCTGCTCCACTCAATGTTTTCTGTTGTTTGTTTACCAAAACAATCATGTCAGAGCCATAACTTTGACATATTATGGTGGTGACAATTTTAGGTAATTCTTAACATAACTCAGCAAAGCTGAGCATTTAGACTGAGGAAGTCACAAAATCAATTTGAATATTTAAACTTTCCTTTACAATATACCAAAAGATACCTAAAATACAATCAAATTAAAAATTTTAATTGAAATAAAAATTGATTAAATCATATTTTTATTAAATGAAATTTAGACAGAGTCTGGACCAGTGGCTTCCTAATAGAAAGTCACATTAAAAGGAACATATTAAAGATATTTAATTTAGTACGATCTCAGGTAATGCCTGGGATGAAATGGATCACAGTATGAAATTAAAGCAAGCAAGGGTCCGAATATTTGATTGTTTATTCAAAGGAAAGGACGGCATTAGGTCGGACGGTTGCCCGGCCTAAGTTTGAGGATCAGGTGCAGAGGAGGGGTGGTGCAGTGGGTCCAGGGAACGGCACCAGGGTCTGACACTGCTACTGGGGAGGAGTGACTTCAGCTGGCTGACATGATCTAATTATGCCTCTCCATTTATCCATGCAGTAGCGTGCTGGGACGTGTGACAGAAGGCTGGAGCTGGCAGCAGAGATGCAGCAATGAGCAGACTGGAGCTGGCTGGCTGGCAAACCTTTGCATTAGCAGTAAACGGTGCAAAGAGACATTGTGTCTGATGCATGTGTTTAACAGCAGACATGCTACACAGTGTTAGACAGTAGTCAGGTAGTTGAGTGATCTAGACTCACAGAAGTACAAACTGAACATTACCATAATAAAAAATATCCTTAGCTGTGAAGTATGTGTAGAAACTACAGCAGGGTGCACAAAAACAATGAGAAAAGGGTAACATGGGTCGAGAAATGCATTACTGCGTGGAGAACTGCATTAAGAGTAGTGAGAATGACATTTGTGATGTGGAAATTGCACCAAACGATTGAGAAAAAATGTAAAGAGAACATGCACCCAAAATAAAACACTGAAATTTATTTATACATTTTCTTTGGCATTAATTCTTTGGTTCTTTGGTTTCCCATTGTCACCAAGTGTTGCTTATAGGGGGTCGTTCTGATTGTTGGGTTCTCTGCAGTTATTGTAGGGTCTTCACCTTACAATATAAAACACCGTGAGGCGACTCTTCTTACTGAGTTGGTGCTATATAAATAAAATTGAACTGAATTATCAGTTATCAACGTTTGCAGCTCCAAGACTGCAAATGATATTACAGAGACTGTAAAAATAAATGTCATAAAGTAAACAATGCAAGCCTGTACTTGAGGGTATAATTCTACATTAACATATCAGACCCAAATAACTCAGCTCCTCTGCAAATGTTGGGGTGGGTACATTTGTACCGTTAAATTCTAAATAAGCCTAAATCAAAAAAATGCACAATGAGAAGAAAAGAATTACATGTGCAACCTCTTGTGAATTTCCAATGTTAAACCCTTCCAAGGATGATGAAACATGTTTGGAAACCTTGAACCACTTTGACAGTTTTAGTATATAATTTAGAAGAGTATTTCTTTCTTTTGCAAACTAAAATGAAAAGAAATTTAACGTGATTTACTCTATGATTTCATTCCATGTTTGAAGGTAAGAAAACCTGTTTGTACAAGGCAGTACTCAAAAGTATTTACATTTACACCAAGAATTCTTAAATCTTTTTTTTTTCATGGCTGGAACCTCAATAAATATTATATTGACGTATAAGCTACACAACAGTATGAGTGATGAAGCAAAAATTACAACCATCGCTGCTCTAAATCATGTATACAGAAAATACCAAAATACTAAACTTAATTTTTTCAATCCAGCAGCTACTTGAAAAAATTCATAGATTATTACTAAACCAAAAGACAATAAATCCTTTTTTCCGTTTGTTACAGATTCTGACTACTTGCTGGCATTTAACACGAGAAGTTATTCAGGAAGTCAGGACAAAAACAACACAGACTGAAACAAGCGGTAAAAGACTTTTTATTTAATTATAGAACGTGAATTAAATTGTATAATTTTCTCTGGCTGGATGAAGTCAGAAAAAACATAGATATTAAAGCTTACAGGAGGATAAAACGTATGGACTGTAGAACGAGCCAAAACAGCAGCTTTACAGCCCAAACTAATACAGAGGCATCTATCTATCTATCTATCTATCTATCTATCTATCTATCGTACCAGTCAAAGGTTTGGACACACTCGCCCATTCATATGAATAGAAATTGACTCATGTAATTGCTGCACTTACAGGGCACAAACTACTGACAAGTGTTACATAATCACATGTACCAATGCAGACCTGTAATTGTAGAAAGTAGAAAGCAACAGTAAAAAGTTATTCTGAGGAGTGCATTTGAATTTAAGAGTGAAGTGAAGATCAACAAGGTGTTGTGTAAGAATAACAAATAATATTCTAAATATTAAAACTGGGATGGGATTAATTCTGTAATGAGCCTTTTTCACACTCTGTGACTAACACTTAAAAACACATAGAGTCAAATTGCTATTGTAAAACGTGACACTGCTCAGTGTGTAGTTTAAAATATGACCTCTTTCCAGATTTAAACTGACTGAAAATTCAATATTATATTCAGTGTAAACTTTATATTCTGTAGAAAGGACTACATAAAAATCTACTCAGAGTTAAAATGAACTTTAAGAAGTTATATTAATGCAAATAGTTTTCTTTTACTGTGCAGATGTGGAATTTTTATTTACTTTCAGACCTCAGATCTCAGCTCCCACTGCCTCCTACACAAGTTAAACCCAGGCACATCTTGATTTTACTAACAGTAAGGGTTTTAATGGCATATATACTAGCATAAAGGGGGGACTATTATGCTCATATCCAGATTTTTCTAATAGTGAATGATGACTTTCAGTTCAAAATAATTCTAATTTATTTTATATTTGTTTTTTTTGCCACCGCTTCACTGTCTGGAAGCAGCTTTAGGATACCACATTTCTGTGACATCACGCAGCGCCAAGAGTAGAAGAAACTGAAACGTTGTGTGTAGAACAGTCTGAAGTCTTTTGGCTCATGGAGATTGTTTGTTCATACTTTGACCTCATTTTTAAAAATCTTAGTGATGTGTAGTATAAACAAGCACCAATGAAACAGGTTGGCAGAAAATAAGATAATAATAGGTCTGCATTGGTACATGTGATGGTATGCCCTGCCGTAGCCCCTTGGGACCTACAGGGGCGTCGGCGCTCCTGATTGCCAACTGCTTTTAAATGCCCGTAAAATTGCAACCACATACGATAGAGCAATAAGTTCTTTTTGCATATGAAACCAGAGGATTTACATTCACATTTAATGCATTCAACGTGTCCCAGAGCCCTGTATCCTTCCTCTAACAGGTTTGCAAAAATCACGTAGAAAGCACTAACAACAAAATGTACTCCGTGCGCTTTATCGTGTGCATTAGCATGTACAGCTATGGCGTTTCTGTATCTAGCATAATATATGGATACAGAAAATAGTTTTCAGTTTCTCTGTGGGTTACGGCACTCTTTAGCTACCTTATGTAGTTACTATGGGTTACCTTCATACATATTATTTTAATTAGGGTTCTGAAGGTTCTATTGATGTATAGTGAGTTGACATATTCCACATGATGGTACTACAGCATGTGTAACTGTAATGATATGATCTGGCGGACTTGTTCTATTATAGGTCTCAAAGGGTTAAGGGATTCCCTACTTGTCAGTAGTTTCTGGCCTGCAACTACAGCAATTACATGAGCCAATTTCCTAACCTTAGTTATGATTAAAAAAAATTCCATATCACGCAGCCCAGCCCAGTCCTGCCCAGTCCTGCCCAGTTCAACCCAGCCCAATAGTGACATAATCAAACTGTGTTTGTCATTTACATGGCAATAAGGAAATCTGCAGAAAGTATTGTGGCTACTTAATGCATGTCAACACACCTGCTGAATTTGTGCATAAAGTTCCAAGCAGTGTTATAACCCTAAAAGTTTGTATTTACATGCAAAAAAAGCACCTTGCAGTTCAAGAGTTCATAATTTATGGGTCATCTGAACACTTCAAGTGCAATCATGCTTGTAGGCACCAAAAAACACTGTTTCATGATAAAACCAATAAAAATTGTGACTATGAATTCATAACATGGAATATGGTGAAGCTGCTTTATTTACTTAGACTTATTCGGTGGTAAACGCTGCAGTAATGGTGTTACACGTCATATTGGCAGGTCTTTGTAGGCTCAGCATCACATGGCTGTTGTGGGCTAACCACGTTATAAGAGCCATGCCTTGTAGAAACAGATTTTTTTTTTTACCAGAATATTAAAAAGTGAAGTTCATGACATGATTAGGCAGCAAAATTGAACATTTTATAAAGCTATAGATCTTGTTTCAATGCCACAATCTACTGTATTGGCCTGTGAAGTGGTTTAGGTAATGCTTGCACACACTTTGCGAATGGCTGATTGATGTCATCGTTAAACCGTCTGCTGCACCTACTTTAAATGCTGCTCTGCCTTATATCTCCAACCATTTGTAAAAAAGGGAAACACCTTAAGGGGTTCACTGTATTGCTTTTTCATGACGCAGGCAAAAGTTATGCAAACGTAATAATAATTTTTTAGTTACTAACAGGTGTCAGTTGACCGGTTTTAAGCCTGAACAAAAGTTTTCCTATGATATGATTATGCTGAAGACGCTCTCACTAAAAGTTTATTTATTCATGAAAGTTAGCCTTAGCAGCATCCTTCTTTACATGCATACCAATACTTTGCAGTACTATGGAGTACTGTGCAGTGCAGTTAGAGTAGGAGGTCACTGAGGAAGCAGAAATTTCCTGTTGCATAGGCCTGGGCCCTATTTTAGGAAGCAAGTTCAGTGAACAACCCTGAGTTTGTTAATACTGAGATGAGAGAAATTTCAGGTTTTCTGTTCCAGAAAGAGAGTTGATTTAAACTGTTACCAGGGTAACAGACTCTGAACTGAACCTGCTAGATTTAACCAGGTTTGCTTTTATGGACATCTGAGATGATGCTGATTAACATTAGCAATCACTACACTGTTTCACTGAGCCTTCATACATTAATTATACTGTAGTTTGTGGTGTCTTTTCAGGCAGTTGAATACAGTTAGCTGTGTTGCTTTGCTGTGTCAACGCAACGCTACAGTACATTTTGGATATGATTTCTTCTCAGTTTACATCACAAGCACTAAATCCAAGTATTTCCAAACACCACATAATGATCTGCACAGCACAGGGAACAGTTGTGATTGGCACATGCAGGCACTGATTTAGAGAGTGCTTGATTTGCAACTCCAGGACCTTGAAATGCTTCTTACGGAGCCGCTCTTCAGTTCCCCTGGCTGTGTGCTTCGGGTCATTGTCATGCTGGAAGACCCAGCCATGATCCATCTTCAATGTTCTTACTGAGGGAAGGAGGTTGTTGGCCAAAATCTCACGATACATGACCCCATCCATCCTCCCTTCCATACGGTGCAGTCGTCCTATCTGCTTTGCAGCATAGCACTCCCAAAATATGTTTCCACCCCCATGCTTCACCGTTGGGTTGGTGTTCTTAGGGTTGCACTCATCCTTCTCCTTCCTCCAAACACAGTAAGTGGACTTGATACCAACTCTCATCTGACCACATGACCTTCTCCCGTGCCTCCTCTGGATCATCCAGAGGGTCACTGGCAAACTTCAAATGGGTCTGGACAGGATTTTAATCCATGATGGCAAAGTGTGTTACTAACTGTGGCCCCAGCTCTCTTCAGGTCATTGACCAGGTCCCCCCGTGTAGTTCTGGGCTGATTCCTGACCTTTCTCAGAATCATTCTTATCCCACGAGGTGAGATCCTGCATGGAGCCTCCGGTCAATGAAGATTGACAGTCATCTTGTGTTTCTTCCATTTTCTAATAATTGCACCAACAGTTGTTGCCTTCACATCAAGCTGCTTGCCTGTTGTCCTGTAGCCCATCCCAGCCTTAGGCGGGTCTGCAGTTTAGTCCCTGGTGTCCTCGGACAGCTCTTTGGTCTTGGGCATGGTGGAGAGGTTGGAGTGTGATTGAGTGTGTGGACAGGTGTCTTTTATAGTTAATGAGTTCAAACAGGTGCAGTTAATAAAGGTAATTAGCGCAAAAATAGAGGGCTTCCTAAAACTGGTCTGTGAAAGCCAGAATTCTTGCTGGTTGGTAGGTGATCAAATACTTATTTCATGCAATAAAATGCAAATTGATTATTTAAAAATCAAACAATATGATTTTCTGGATATCTTTTTAGATTCTGTTTCTCACAGTTGAAGTGTACCTACGATTAAAAATTACAGAGCTCTTCGTTCTTTGTAGGTGGGAAAACTCGCAATATCAGCAGTGTATCAAATACTTATTTTCCTCACTGTAAATTTGATTAGCACAACTAATTATACTAATTCGTCTCACTAAAGACATATTTATCAGTCATCAGTTTCATACCTTTCCAAAAGCATGTTTTGAAAGTATTTTTTTAACTGAATAATGCTTAAACATTGCTGTAGGCCCACTGGCAATCTGTTCAACAATTTGACTCCAAAAATGGAAATACAAAAGCTTTTAATTATTATTTGTGCCTTAAGAGTCCTCAAGTTTAACTTTCCCCTCAGTTTGTAGTCCACGTCTCTTTCAAAAAACATCCTCTGTACATTTCCTGGCAACATATTATATCTGGTTTTATACATGATTTGTGCTTTTTTTTTAATCTATATTTTATGAGGTCTGTGAATGTCAGAGATTTTGGATTGAAAAAGAGAATGTTAAGGGGGTCTCTAAATTCTGCTTGATTAATGATCCTGATTCCTCTTGTTTAAGTTTACGTAATTTTTGGAGTGCTGTTTTGATGTGCACACAGTACTTGAGGTAAGGCAAGATAAGTGGACACTAAAGTAGGCGGATTGATTCGTAATGCCAATTTTTTTTTTTTTTTGCTTTATTCAATACTGAGGTGCTTTTTTTTTTACAGTTTTGTTGGTAAAAATTTTATGTGCATTTTCCAGCAGAATTTGATATCTTTTGTCACACCCAGACCTATGTCCACATTATTTATCAACAATTTTACTTTGTTTGTTTAAATTTAGTGATAACTCATCTCTCCAGCACAAATAATATTTGTATCATCTGCAAATAAAATAAACTGCAATATATCAGATGTTTTACATAAATCATTGATGTACATTGGTCCCGAAACTGACCCCTGTGGGACTCCACAAACAATGTTCAGACACTGTGATGTCTAAGTTAGGTCTGAAGCACAAGTTACTGTGGTGATTTACTCAAGTAGTAAAACACCTTTTTAAGGTTGAAAATCTGTCACCTTTGGCTTTGTTGTCCCTAACAAAAGTGTTTTTTGTTTT
>VUQJ01023549.1:0-10974 GCA_015108635.1 Andinoacara biseriatus
AGCAGAACCAGGCTCAGGGAGGGGCAGTCGTCTGCCGCGACCGGTTGGGGCTGAGGGGAGAGAGAGAGGACAAAAAACATGCTGTGGAAGAGACACAGAGAACGATTAAACACAGAGTGAAGTATGAATACAGTAAAAAGAAATAGTGCATTATGGGACACCCCCCCCCCAGCAGCCTAGGCCTATAGCAGCATAACTAAGGGATGGTTCAGGATCACCTGATCCAGTCCTAACTATAAGCTCTATCAAAAAGGAAAGTTTTAAGCCTAATCTTGAAAATAGAGAGGGTGTCTGTCTCCCGAATCAAAGCTGGGAGCTGGTTCCACAGAAGAGGGGCCTGAAAGCTGAAGGCTCTGCCTCCCATTCTACTCTGAAGTATCCTAGGAACCACAAGTAATCCAGCAGTCTGAGAGGAAGTGCTCTATTGGGGTGATACGGTACTATGAGGTCTTTAAGATAAGATGGGGCCTGATTATTAAAAGCCTTGTATGTGAGGAGAAGGATTTTAAATTCTATTCTAGATTTAACAGGGAGCCAATGAAGTGAAGCCGACATGGGAGAAATCTGCTCTCTCTTTCTAGTCCCGGTCAGGACTCTAGCTGTCAGTTATGCAAAGTTTGGAACAAATCTGCGGTAGTAACCAGCCAGCCCCCAAAACCACCTCACCTCTTTATTGGTCTTGGGATGTGGGCAGGATGTGATGGCAGCCGTCTTCTCCATCTGAGGATACCCCTGCCCACCTGCCAAGTAGTACCCCAGACACTGTAACTACCTCCATCCAACTGTACACTTCCTTGGGTTTGCTGTGTGCCCCGCCTGCACTCCAGCACTGTGACCACCCACTGCATATGCTCCAACCAGCTGTGGATGATGACATCAGCCAGGTCGGCGGCAGCATATGCAGCATCCTGTCCATGAGACGGTGCCGAACGAGCCAATAGGAAGAGTTACGGATTGGTACAAACTGTGCCGAGTGGACAACAACGTTTTTTCCTTAGACTCTAGAGACAAGATAATCTGCCAGTAGCCCTTGGTCAAATCCAGAGTGGTGCAACCAGGAAAGGGGGAGAACACACCTATAAAAACACTGTTGCAGTGCAGCAACATCCACTCTGGGCTGGTGTGAGATGGTCATCACAATGAAGTGAGGCGGGAATGATTGAATTTGGCACATCAGGTCCCAACTCATCTCTATCTTTCACCAGGCTCACCAGAGAAACAGTTTCTGTCTCTCTCCATGTTTTCAGGGGTTCGAGGTGGTACATCTGTGTGGCTCCACCGCTGGCCGACTGTACCACTTCATAATTAATATTCCACACTTGTCATGTGCCTACAAAGGGCCCTTGCCAATTGGTGAGTAGCTTTGAGCTGATCACCTGCCTCCCCCATCTAATGAAGTGTGATCGATGGGGTTGGGGTTAGTGGTGGCAGGTGAGCTGTGGACCCAGACTGAGCCACCAGACTTTCCAATGCCATGAGTGTGCCGCTCGCCTGGACCTGCAGTGTCTCCAGCCGCTGTCCCTGTCAATGGCAACCAGCTCCGCCACCATCTGAGCCACTGCTGGTACTGGCAGATGATTCCAAACTGGACTATATGGTGATGTCCAGGATGTTATAGGACATTTAGTGAGGTGAAACAACAACTTAGACTGTGGTCCAAGTGCATGCAACCAACCATTAATAACACAATGTTATCTGTTACACTACTAGTTACATCATTACTCTTCAACATCAGTGGAGATGCCAGTCATGTGCACGGAGTGATCAGAAAGCTCTGGGCATCCGGTCAAAGAACAGCACACAGCTGGTTCCTTCAGCTTCTCGTGGAAGGTCGCTACAATTCATCCTCTGAATTTGTGAACCAAATTTCATGGGAATCAATTCAGATCATGAAGCCATGAACGAGCCGACTCGGCCTCAGTGGAACCGATAAATTGTCTAAAAACAGCATTTTTTGAACGTGAGAAGTGCATGTGCATGCATGCCAAACAAAGTAGTGTTTTAAGTTTTCTTCCTGATATGAGGTCTGGCTTGCACTTACATGGATATAATTTTCAATGAGGGTTTCCTCCTTTATCGTTAAAGCAGGAGCTGTTTTTTAAAAAATAAACTCCATCCTTCCACCGAAGCTGTACATTCCCTTCACACCATTACTGAACGAAATGATTGAAGTCCCCGAATCCCAAGGGATGTCTGGATCCAGAGTCATTTGATATTTTTCTGGAAAACATCAAGATGATGTCTACCAGTTTGCCTTTTTTCAGTTTGAAATGTCTTTGTGAAGATTTGCCACTGATCAGGTATAATATTATGACCGCCTGCTTAATACTGTGTTGGTTCCCCTTTTGCTGACAATACCCATTATGACACGTACTCCACTAGACCCCTGGAGGTACCAAGACATTAGCAAGAGATCCTTTAAATCCTGTAAGTTGTGGGGTGGGACCTCCATGGATCTGACTTGTTTTGTCCAGTAAATCCTACAGATGCTCGATTGGATTGAGATCTGGGGAATTTAGACGACAAGTCACCACCTCAAATTCATTGCTGTGCTCCTCCATTCCTGAACTAGATTTGCTTTGTGGCAGGGCGCATTATCCTGCTGAAAGAAGCCATGGTCTGCAACAGTGCTTATGTAGGTGGCACGTATAAAAGTAACCTCCACATTGATGGCAGGACCCAAGGCTTCTCAGCAGAACATTGCCTAAAGCATCACACTGCCTCCCTGGCTTGCCTTCTTCCCATAGTGTATCCTGGTGCCAGGTGTTCCTCAGGTAGGTGATGCTCACACACCTGGCCATCCATGTGATGTAGAAGAAAACATGATTCAACAGACCAGACCACCTTCTTCCATTGCTCTGTGGTCCAGTTCTGATGCTCACATGCCGATTGTTGGTGTTTTCGGTGGTGGACAGGGCTCAGCGGAGGTGGGAAGTAACAAACTGCATATACTGCACTTAAGTAGGATTTTTAGGTATTTGTACTTTGAGTATTATTTTTTTCTGATGGCTTTTAACTTTTACTCCCTACATTTTTACACATTTTTCCTTCTTATGTTTTGAAAACAAGCTCGTTACTTTAGGTCTAATATATCTGAGGGGCGTTCACATCACTGTGCACCTTCAAACATCAAACTGATCTGAGCCTAATTTGAAGAACAATAACACATAAGAGACAATCCAATTGGTGTATCCATCACCAGGGCTTATTACATCCAAAGATGGATGGTGCATGTGGTGTTCATGGTCAGAGTTACAGGTTACATCAAGTGTAGCAGAGATGAGTTTGATGCTTAGATTCATTCAGTGCAGAGGATGGAAATCAGACACAATAGCTCATCAAACATCTGCTTACATCTTGTTGACTTCAGTAATGTGAATCCAGCATTAGACCTCACACAAAGAAAATCTGCTGAAGCTCACAATAGAAATGATTGTGTGCTGTGATTCTCTTCCCTGAGCCACTGATTTCTGTCCACCTGCTGAATCCCACCGTAACTCCTGACTGTGCTCAAGTTTATGTGATGAGGCAGTCACCTGTATATGTAGGCAACAGAAAATAGAGCTTTAAAAAATATATTTTTCTCTGCTCATGTTCTAAATCAGTGTTCAAGCTGAGTGCATTTATTAGAATTTAGATTGAAATAAAGTTTTCTGACTTACAATATAGTTTAATTGATTTTCATATAGCACAAGGTTCAGTTAGCTTTGCACAAAAATAGCTGGTAGAAACGTCCTTCAAAGAGCTACTTTTTGCCTTTGCAGACCAACAGAGTTAATGTTTGATGCCTTAAAAATATTTTTCGGACCTGCCTGTTGATGCAGCCGTTCACACTGACCACGTCAGTTCACAGGACGATTTTGCAGCATTTATTTTTTTGGCTCAGGTTCGATTTTTTAAAAAAAACAGATCTCACCAATCAGAGAGCTGCATTTAGCAACATGTGCGCTCATAGATCAAAATGCGCACTGATGCACTGAACATACAGTGATGTGTGAACAGTAAAATCGTACGGTGTTACCTCAGACACGCAGCTCCATGTGATCTCTGCCAACAAGAGCTCAAAGTGTCCCACTGATATCATGACGATATCACGAGGACGATTTATTCGCAAAACCACGTCCGGTGTGTATGTAGGTTACACGGCAGGTTCACGTCTGAAAGATTTGGAATTTCATTTCCTTTTTACGCAACACATTCAGTGTGAAACGGCCGTTACTGTGAGTACATTTCAGAGCCTGTACTTTTCACTTACTTGAGTAAACACGATGAATCAATACTTCAACTTTTACTGGAGTATTTTTTAACACAACTATCTGTACTTCTACTTAAATACAGAATGTCTGTACTTTTGCCACCTCTGGGTGTGAACATGGACACCCTGACTGGTCTGCAGTGATGCAGCCTCAGACACACCAAACTGTGGATTGTTATCAGAACCAGAACATTTTCAGCAGTTTGAGCTACAGTAGTTCATCTGTTGGATCAGACCAGACGGGCCAACCTTCACTCCCCAGATGCATCAGTGAGCCTTGGCTCCCCAGGACCTGGTTCACTGCTGTTCCTTCTTTGGGCCACTTTTGATAGATAGTGACCACTGCAGACCGGGAACACTCCACATGAACTGCAGTTCTGGAGATGCTCTGACCCGTCGTCCAGCTATCACAATTTGACCCTTGTCAAACTTGCTTAAATTGTTATGCCCATTTTTCCTGCTTCTAACACATCAGCAACAATTCCCTTCACTTGTCAGCGGTCATAATGTCATTCCTGATCTGACCACCACAGTGGTGAAGATTCCCAAACATTTCTAGGTCCGGATCGGGATTGACCTTAAACTTTAATCACTTTTAAGTTGTGGTAGAATTTTCGTGTAAACCTGGAAACAAGCAGACAAACCAAATTCCTCGGTAGAACTAAAAGTACCCGTGTACATGTGGATGCAGCCTGAAGTTATTGGTACTTGAAGTGCACTTCATGAGTCTTCTTTTGTGTTCTCTGTTAGACCTATCGGAGGCCATCCTGCAGTCGATGCAGCGGAGCCGCCGCCTCCTCTTTGTCATCAGTCCAAACTTCTTGGCAGAAAAGAGCTTCAGCCTCCTGGAGTGTCGCCTGGGTCTGTACCTTGAGAATAGCCTCCGAGCCTCTGTTGTTGCTGTGATTTACCGCTCAGTCAGCAAACTGCCCTGCGTGGAGGTCCCTCAGCTCCGTCAGGCCACCGTCACCACCGTCACGTGGCGAGGAAGCAGATCTGAACCGCAGCGCTCACGCTTCTGGCTGAGGCTTAGGCTAGCGCTGCCTGTGCGCCCGCTTGCTCTGGGCAGGAGGCTGATCGACAGCACATCATCTCACTCAGACCTGGCTGCCATTGCCCTGCAGAGGGCTCAACGGATCCAGAACCAGAGCCAGCACGACAGAGCCAATCAGGGCCGCAGAAACAGGCCGACCAATCTGAGCCGTAGAGACAGACAGACCCGGTATGTAAAGAGAGGGGTCATAAATAGGGAGGAGGGGCCACAGCACAACAGGAGCTTCTCAGGGTGCACTGGGTTTATGGGCCATGTAGGGGACACGGGGGCGGAGCTTACAGTAGAGGCACAGACACAGCAGATGTCATGTGACAGGCTGGAGGTTCGTTCAGACCCGGTCCCAGAAACAGACCCCAGCTCAATTCCTGACTCCACCCATGATGCTCACTGCACTCCTAACCCTACCCCCACACCTGAGCTAGACTCTGACCCCACCCTCAACACCGGTCAGGACAACAACACGGGAAAACACAACCAACAGCAGCAGGTGGCCAGTTTGAGGACTTCTGAGGAAATTCTTCCGTCGTAGGAGCATCTCCGCCCTTTGTTACAGACTTTTTATACAAACTTAAAATGATGCTGCATTCAGGTCACATCAGGAAAAATACAATCAGTTAGAAGGTCACAATAAACATTCTGATGAGTTTGTCCTGAGGGTGGCGCCAGAGCGAAAAGGTCCCAGGCTGATTCAAATGTTATGGGTTCATGCTCTGGAGAGTAGGAGATTCGTGCAGTTCAGGATGATCTTTCAGTTTGAATTCAGTTCAATTTTATTTGTATAGTGCCAGATCACAATCACCTGAAGGCACCTCAATCTCAATACGAGATCTCCAAGGTTCAAGAGCTATGATATATGGACAACAATACCGGCATCTTAATTATTGAATTTAGGTGTTTCCAGTCCCATTGCAGCATGTGCATGGGTCGTCCCCCCACAGGGAGGGTGTAGAGGGCAGTGGAGGCGTGGAAATATGCCACACTTTTTCAAACCTGTCGACAACAATGCGCTCATTGTTAAAGGGTTAATACACCTGAGTATCGTTTCCCTACTTTGGTCTCTAGGCATGTATCCTAGTATAACTGCATCAAGTCCATGGAGAAACGCTGCCTTAAGGACAAACTCAGGGACAAAAAGCATCTTCTATAATTCCCAAGCTTCAGGGTGAAAAGGTGATTTTAAAAATGTGAAACCAATACATCAGAACATTTTGAAGCTTTATGGCTTTTTTATACAAGCATCAACCGCTAAAGCTGCAGTTCCATTAATGTCCACTTGAGGCTTTAACACAGAATCAGTCCCCATAGATGTTAAAATGTCCAAATTTCCATCAGAAATAAACATCTTTACAAAATGTTTTGGTCTCTAGAGCTAACTCCGTCCTTCATAACTGTACAGGGGGGCATTTTAAAATAACTCATCTGTTTATGTTCAATGAAGTTTGTATTATTGGGGGCGTGGCCTCTTTACCTGACTAGTGAATGGTGACACAGGTGACTGCAGCTGCTACACCCGCTGTATAGAACATGAATGTTTATAACTTGGGAAAAATTCAGGGTTAAATTTGATGGATCAAAGGGGCACACTCCCACACGAGCTGAACACTGCTGTGGACCCTCCGTTAGCAGGTGAGGGGATTAGCTGCTACGGCTAACTCATTTTTGTCCACGGCAAAAACTGAATCAGCATGATTAATAAAACACCGTTCACCTATAAAATAAATGGAATGGAATGTATCTGATTATAATTTGGATCACCTGGTTTAGTCTCGGCTAATAGGAAGTGAGTAATGTTCATTTATTAATGGTTGCCTGGAAGTTTCCACAGCTCTGTCTGTAACTGAGACTTTTCATCAGTGTGATCTCCTTTCATAGCTTCTGCTGTTTCTGCATGTCAGCTGCTGTTTTCACACCAAACAATGTTTCTTCTTTCTGTTTTTATATTTGTGATGATTAATAAAGAGACTTAAACTGTTCATCTTTATGTAAAGAGTCAGAAAGTGACCTTTATAGTTTTGGAGCTCAGACTGTTTTCACATCATGGACTCCTGCATGGATCTGATGTGGTTATCCATTTCCCAAAATCTATTAGCTGAGTTAAAAATAAAATAGAAATGGCTGCTTTCATTGAGGTTACAATAAAGAGGCATCCATGAAACAGAGGATTTGTGCAGTTTAACTGAGTTAGAAGACAACAGGAAGAAGAATGATGTTCATCTAAAAAATAAAGAAGCAAAAAAAGAATGGCCTAATTGACCTACAGCGTACCTGGTGGTTAGCTACAGCGCTGTGGTTAGGCTAACCTAAAGCAGAGGGAGGATGAGGGTTCATTTGTTTTCAATACAAGTCTGTGTTGGGCTGAGATAAATGAACATAGTTACACTGTAGATTTTAAAAACCTGAAGGCATGTGGCACACAAATATTGCGAATAAGAACCTGCAGAGGCTGAGATGACCGAAGAGTTTTCGGGACAAAGTACTGCAGGGTGAGCCCCCGAAGCAGGGTCAATGCTTCAGGGTCCGAGTGCCATCCTGGGGCAGTGCACGGCTGAAGGACAAACTATTAAACACTAATGAACCTGAGCTGGTCCCGGGCGATTGGCTTTGACCTGTGACACACAGACTGGGCCATTCTTGCTCTCTGAAAGCTTTGAGAACAGATTTTTAACCTGTGCAGGAATTTTGGGTAAAGAAAAACTGTTTGTGAGGATTATGATTCTTCATCTTAAATCTTTCTTTGTTTTCATTTCCTTGGAGAAAGTGGATTTTGGAAAACCTTCTGAAATAGTTGAGGTGAACTGTTTTAATGAGGAGCCTCTAATGGACTCCTCTTCTGTGGGGCCTGTGAAAGTCTTCATTTGAGAGTCAGAATATGATGATTTTATAATCACAGAGATTATTGTGAGTCAGTCAGTAATTGTTGTGTTTTTATTTTCCTGACTGTGGCTCAGAAAGTGTCACTTAACAGCTAAAATGTAGTTGCAGGACTTTTAATTTGATACTCTCATCATGAGCTGGAGTCACATAAGAACTGCTTCCGATGTATTTTCCTGAATGAACTGTGGTGACTGCATTGCCTCTTTCTCTTCATTAAGGATGTTCCAGTGTATGGTTTGCTGGTGGGACTAAGAAAGAAAGCACCTTTGCTCAGTATTTAGAGAACTGCAGCTGCAGATACCTCTGGGTCACTTAGAAACCTCCTTCCACAGGTTTGTAGAGGGAGCCGCTCAGCTGCAGCCCAGTCAGTAACAAATGGCTCCAGGTGGGAAAATGTAGCAGAAATATGAACCAGCAGGTGTCACTGTTTGCCCACCTAACCCGAGTGTGTAGGAGTTCAGAGTTAGGACATCCAGCTGCTCATCTCCTCTTTATTCGGGGGTTCGTAGCTGGTTTTTCAGTGATGGTTTCATTATTGTACTCGGTTTACATATTTATCAGGGGCAGCACGCATGGATTAATAGAAAACCTGAATGCTCACCGTAAACTGTTTCAACCCCCAACAGTGCTTTCTGCTCCACATGTCCTACATAACCAAAAACAGTTAAGTGCTTCCAAGAATTCTATAATTGATTAACAACCAAGAAGAAGCTAAATAAATTAGCCATAACCAACAGAAGGCCTAAAGTTAACCAGGAGAAGGAAAGCCACTCACCCACACCGGGCTGGAGGACCTGTGGCCTTCCCGCTAAAATACACCAACATCAGAGCCGGACCTCGAGCCACCATCCACAAGAGACAAAGGAAGTAACAGGAACGTGGACGAGAGTGAAGGAGGGAATCAGCTTCCTGCTCCATTTTATTGGCTGAGACCACAGACACCTGACGCAGGAGCTATGGATCATAAGCACATATATAAATCATAACCAGCAGGGAGAGGACGAATAAAAACAGTAACAACAGTAACAACATTAACAAGAGTAACAATATTAACAACAGTAACAACAGTAGCTGAAGGGGAACTTGATGAAATACAGTACTACAAGAAAAAGAAGTAGTGGTATGAGTAAGTAGATGCAGGAGATATATAAGTAAGAGTACTCAAAAAGTAACACGAAGTAGTGAAAAAAGAAAAATAATTTTAGTAGAGGAATAAATAGATAGTGGTACGTATAGCTGACTGCTATACTTGTAGTGGTGTATTAGTAGTATAATATATTAGAAGTAGTAGAAAAGATAGTATAATTGAGCCGACACAGTAGATGCGTAGAATTCTTTTTGCACTGGTAATAATGGAAAAAGGAATAGTATTAGTGTAGCAGACTATACTACTACAACTACTACTACTAGTAGTAGTTGCATTAAAAGTACTAGAAGTATAATGATCTGAATTTTGTATTGTTTTAAATATTTTTGTGTGTATTTTTGTGTATCGAGCACAAATATGAAGATGAGAGTTCACCATGCGACCGCTGAGATGTCTGAGCAGCCGAAGCTCTTGGAGGATCCTTCCGGACTGATCCAGAACCAGCTGCAGCAGAAGGTCTTTGAGAGCCACCACACAGGGTCTCCAAAGCACCTTCTTGTGTTGATATCTGAGAGGAACATGTGACTCCATCAGACTGCGTCTACTCTTGTTTAAAACCTATTGTGATGTTTCTTTAGGCCTTAATAGGACGCTGAGCCGTTTTTTTCTTCCTAATCCTGCTGCTGATTCCTGGAAAGTGTGAAAGGTGATCATCTGGTTTCACTGAGGTAGGTTACATGAGGACAGAGCAGAAACACACCTGTACACTCACATGGCAACATCTGCAGGGTGGACATAATGCACAAACTGCCTGACTTTAACGTTTCAAGGTTTATTTTTACAGGTCCCACCAGCTTTAACACATGAAGGATGCCAGATTTGGAGGCTGCATCAGGAAGGATGTAAAAAGCTGCCAAATCAAACCCTGATGTAACACGTGCTGATCTAATGCATCATCCTGCTTTTGCATGACCTCTCTCTCTCTCTCTCTCTCTGTGGAGTTTGCATGTTCTCCCGTGTCTGCGTGGGTTTTCCCGGGTTTCCCCTACAGTTTCCCCCACAGTCCAAACACATACTGTGGTTACATTAATTGGCCAATCTAAATTGCCCATAGATGGGAATGAGAGCATGAATGTGAGTGTGAATGGTTGTCTGTGACTTTGTGTTGGCCCTTCAACAGGCTGGCAACCTGTACAGGGTGTACCCTGCCTCTCGCCCATGTAGGCTCCATGACCCTGCGACCCTGAAAACAAAATTGTTGGTACCCCTCGGTTAATGAAAGAAAAACCCACAATGGTAACAGAAATAACTTTAATCTGACAAAAGTAATAATAAATAAAAATTCTATGAAAATGAACAAATGAAAGTCTGCTATTGATTTTCAACCATGCTTCAACAGAATTATTTTAAAAAATAAACTCATGAAACAGGCCTGGACAGAAATGATGGTACCCTTAACTTAATATTTTGTTGCACAACCTTTTGAGTCAATCACTGCAAGCAAACGATTCCTGTATCTGTCAATGAGACTTCTGCACCTCTCAGCAGGTATTTTGGCCCACTCCTCATGAGCAAACTGCTCCAGTTGTCTCAGGTTTGAAGGGTGCCTTATTCAGACGGCATGTTTCAGCTCCTTCCAAAGATGCTCAATAGGATTTAGGTCAGGGCTCATAGAAGGCCACTTCAGAATACTCCAGTGTTTTC
>VUQJ01023553.1:2848-14078 GCA_015108635.1 Andinoacara biseriatus
CAGGTGAACCACATTACACAGACGAGACAAGGGGACGCAAAACTGAACATGACAGACAGGGACCAAAAGACTATGAAAATAAAACAGGAAGCCAGACGGGGAACAAAGACGTGGACCTGACACATGGAAACACAAGGAACGAGAAATAAACTGAGGACTAATAAACATGAGAAATAACAAATAGAAACCAAAAGAACACAAAAACACTGGGCCACCGGCCCAGGATCATGACACTTTTCTTATATAGAACTTTTCTTATTTAGTGCTTTTTAGTTTATTTCTTTTATTGTTGGACCATTTGTCTATGATTTCCAGTAGAAGTATATATACCAAAGAGTCTGTGATAAAGTAAATCAAATGCCCAAATAACAGTACTGATAGCATTCAGTACTAACGGTGGTAAAGGTACATTAGGGTTATTTGCATGTATCATTATCTTTCTCAAATGTGCAAGTTTAGACTGAAAGTTTAAAAGTATATACTTTTCTACTCTTGCAATGTAGACCAAATAAGTGTTATGTTTATATGTGCAGATTGTGATTCTTTAGTTCACCATGCAAGAGAACGTTGGAGCCCAAAAAGAGGCATAATGTACTGGCAGTTTGGAAACAGTGCCATCCAGTGGTAAACAACACAAACATACTGACATTTGGTCCCTTTTGTATATTAGATTAGAAACATCCCTTTCTCATTGTCTGTCACTTGGGAGCATGAAATTGTCCAAAATGTTGTGTTATGCTAAAGATTTCCTTGTGCTGGACCTATTGTCAGATCCTGTGCTAGTGCAGTGGATCCTGGGTTCCTCCCGGTGCACAACAATGCCCGGCCTCATGCAGCAAGAGTGCGAAGGCAGTTCCTGGAGGATGAAGGAATTTATACCATTTACTGGCCCCCAAGCTCACCTGACCTAAATCCAATTGAACACCTCAGGGACATTATCCTGACAGGTTGCACCTCAGACTGTCCAGGAACTCAGTGATACCCTTTTCCAGATATGGCACCATCTGTCCTCTCATTAGGAGCATGCCCTGATGTTGTCAACCATACAAACAAGCACATAGGGACCATACAAACTACTGAGTAACATTTTGAGTTGCTGCAATGGCATTTTGGCAAACTGAACCAGCCCGCCTCATCATTTTTTCCTTTTGGTTTTCAGGCTGTCTTTGAATTCAGCCCTCTGTAGGCTCATGGTTTTCATTTTCATCAAACAATGTGGAATCCTTTGTTCCTAGTGTGATAGTTGTCTGCCTCTAAAAAAATTAAAGTTTGCATGTGGGGCTTTGGCTGTGAGAAACATGCAAAGCAGCATTGTACCTTTGGGTAATTTGCCATGCAAATCATTTGAGAAAATGAAAGGTCCTGCTTACGATCCACTATGAAAATACAGATAATAGCTTAAAAATAAATACGATGATAATGATTATTGGCTGTGGGGGTGGGAGTACTGAGCAACTGCTAGCTAACTGTGACAACAGTGATCCGTTCAGTAAGCTAAATTTTCAGCCGAGTGTGATGGTAGGCCCTAGAACCCTGCCCTTATCCATTGCACGTGTTTAACATGCAAGAATTACTGAGTGAGCTCCAAATGTAAGAGACTACGACTATGCAAAATGTAAACATATTCCCTCTTAAAACAATATCCCTCCAATCTCATTGTACATCCTGTATAATGACAATAAAGGCATTTTATTCTATTCTAATATTATTTAGGTAATTAAAACGATCTAAAAGTAAACATGAAAATGTTACACAACTTACCACGCACTTGTTGTGCTAGTGATTAAATAAACCCATTCGGACTCAACTTAAATTATATCTTTTAAGACAAAAGTAGACAAGAAGCCTTTGTCTCAGTATTACTACCTGTAAATAAAAGATTTAAAATTTAGATTTTTTTTGGTGACACCTCAAAATAAGTACATATACTATATTATTTTAAATTCTTACTTGACTTTAGACAAGAAAAAAAAACAATTATTCATATAAAACTTAATGAACTCTCATGGAGATGCATGAATTAACAGTATCTCAATATAAACTGTTTTTATCTCTTCCTGTATTAATATGCAACCATTTAAATTCTTCTGATATATGAGTTGTTAATGCCATCTCCATAATCTGATCTGCAGTTCATGCAACAGATATATATATATATATATATGTACACACACACACACACACACACACACACACACACACAGCTTGAATAGAATGAATTAAAATAAGGTTTTACACAAAATGTATTAAAAATGTATTAAAAAGGCAGAACATGACATTTTGTCTTAATAAAATCCTAATCAGCAAAGATAAATCCCTCTGAGAAGCCCAGATTCAGATGCATTCAGGTGATTAAAAATATAATAATAGCAAACTGCAAATTTGTTTTTTTTTTTATTATTTCCTAAGTGCATATTTTTAGATTTATATTATTCTTATAATAAAGACATTAATTCTAAAAGGTTTATTATATTGTATTTTTAGAAAACATTGATAATTTAGAATAACTTAAATTCCCCTGCTGACCTCTAGTGGTTACATTTCTAACATTGCAGCAGCGAGTATCCAGGACCCCATGATATCAGTTCACAGCTGCAAAAGATCACATTCTGACCAAACTCAGCCCGAGGAAAGAGTGTTGTTGGGAATGGTCAGAGATAATAAAAGGTCGTTCACCGTCGTGTTTACGCTACTCTGCAATCAACATCATAATATCTACAATATTATAATATTATATACATGTACAGTAATTGCTGAAAAATCAGTGGCATGAAATACATTATATGTGTGACATAAATAAAATAAATATTACAAATAAAACATAAATAAATAAAATATCAAATATGCATTAATGAGACTATATAGGAGCTGTTTCAGTGATGTCTCTGAGTGGCTATAATTGATATTTTTATAACACTATTTTAAATGACCAAGTGAATGTGTGTTACTGTGAGAAAGCATAATTTCTACTGATGAATACAGCAAGATGTAGCCTTCAGCAAGTATCAGGTCTTTGCCTGTTTGCTGAGCCCACAGTTTCCCTTTTATGGTTCATCTCAAACCTTCATTGTATAGTTTTAAGCTGCATTGCATCACTTTTTTTGGTGAAAGAACACTATAATCTTTTTGTACATACACTTCTTACCATCAAACAGACAAACAAGGATTACTGGTGAATATAGGAGAGCAACCAGTAGCTAAAGATTTGTGTTTTCCACAGTAGTCAGCAGAGTTAAAAAAAACAAAACAAAAAACAAGTCAAAAGAGAACTCATGGCCCCCAAACTAATTTTATCAGTGTGAATTCTTCATTTATACTGAGTAATTTGTGTGTTTTTAAATTAATTAGGCTGTCTCAGTTGGCAGAGGGTAACTGAGGAGCCTACACCAAAACCAGCATACAAAGGCTCGGTGAACTGAGTTTTGAATCTCTGGATAAGCTCCATAGTATCTGACACTGAGTAAAAGGCCAGTGTGTTCCCAGCATAATCCAGGTACACACCAATGCGCGTAGCCTTGGAAGCGCCAGGGAGGTCTCTGTCTACTTTGTTGTGCCAGGCAGAGTAACCGGAGTCTGAGCAAAGGAGACTCCAAGACTTGTCATTGTAGCCCAGCAGGCTCTGCGAATTCTTCCCTTTGCGGCTGATGCTCCTATATGCCACCCCTATGGAAAACTCCCCACTCCACTCAGCCTCCCAGTAAAACCTCAAACTAGTGAGAGGCTCCTTGCAGAGCACTTGGGAGAAGCCATCAAAGCGCTCTGGATGATCTGGGTAAAACTGGACTATTTTCTTCCGGGTGATCTTCTGATTGCCTTCTGACAAAACCAGCTCTTTATAGACTGTGTTAGGATCGAAGGACAGCTTGAAGGCATCTGAGAACACAACACGCATTTATAAATTTCTTCTGTTTTGGTGCGGTGCATCTCATACACACACATGTTTTTGATAACAGATTGGGAACCATAAAATTTTACTCACATCTCAAGAAGTCTGTTCTGATTTTTGGCTCCTGAATATCTGCGTTCAAAGGAACGGTCTGAAGAGGAAAACCTAACGTGCATTTGTGTGACAAAATGGGAACATTATTTATTTTTCAACTGTTAAAAGGCATGAACTGTGCAAAGCAACACAAATGAAATTAGTCAGCTGATTTACCTTTGAGTCGTTTGCCTCCATTTCTTGGCAAAATCATGTACGCAGAAGTTTCACTTACTGTAAAAATATTCAGCGATTTATATTATTAGGTTAGATTTTTCTGCCTCAGTAGTTTTCACAACAATTGAAGCGTTAACAATAACCACCGGAACAAACCTGTCTTGGAGAGTTTGCCCACTTCCTTTTTACAGATGTTATCCAGATTTTCTTTCATGTCACTGGCTGTTTTACTCATCTCTCCAAAAGAGAATTGAGGGTTTATGAGCACTTTGGGCACCATGGCCTCAGGTGCAACACACAGGGTTGGGAAACTCTGTTTTAACAAGAAAAAGGGAGTGTAATCATTTTTAACCAAATGCCATAAAAAAGCTGGGTTATTGTTTTCTGCCAAATAATAATAATACCTGAAAGTCATAATTACATTGACTGTTTATATCAGTGTTATATTACAAAGCAAAAAAGGCGTAGATGCCACTTGTTTCAGCTTTTTATGATCTTCCAGCACCTGCAGAAAATGAATGTTGTCCTCCGTGTCAAGGATCTGTCGTAGTTCTGCATCTCGGCGTTGTAGCTCCATTATCTCCTGCTCCAGACGATTCACATAGCCCTCAGCCTGTGACATTGCTGACTGCATGTTGGCCATTATCATTTGATTGATTTCAGACTTCCAGCGCTCTACTGCCTGCAGCATTTCGTGGAATATCTTGTCACTTTCAGCCTGTGCCCGCTGGGCTGCACTCTGAAAAGTTAAGGCAGTTTTTCCAGGAGCTTTTAGTTATAAAAGCTATCCTTGATATTGCTGTTAAATTATAGTGGTATTAACACAAACAGTTCTGTTTAAAAAAATGCCATAGTGTGCCACCTCCCAAACAGACCATTTCCAATCTCCCATTATGAAAAGCAATAATTTATGTTAGGCTGGGCTACATATTATCTTACTTTTAAAACATCAACATTATGCTTAAGGTCCTGGAGTTCCTTCATCCTCCCCTGGATGATGTGCTGGACTTCAGCCTGGGTCACCACCAGGAGTTTCTGATTGAAGAACATAAAGACAAGAATATATAATTTCATCACTCTAGAGTGATATACTTTTAGTCATCTATGCAAAAACTAAACATTAAATGTTCATATCAATTTTACAGTTAAAACAGTATTGAAAGCATTGATCAGGTTAACAAATATTGCCTTTCTGCAGCGTCGTGCAACAAACAACTGCGAGTCAGACCCAGATACAATGACTGACGCAAACTCACTTGTTTCTCAATGCGTTCTTCTTCTGCTGAGGTGATGCTGTGGCTGCGGTGCTCTCTGACAGTACACAGCACACAAATACACATCTGGTCAGTGCGACAGAACAGCTCCAGGACTTTCTCATGTTGAGGGCAGATCTTCCTGTCCAGATGACCCAGCTCATCCACTAGCTTGTGCCTCTTGAATGTAGATGACTCATAATGAGGCTTGACATGGGTTTCGCAGTAGTAAGCCAAGCACATCAGACAAGACTTGACAGCTTTGTTGCGACGGCCAACACAGAAGTCACAGTAGACTTCACGATTCAAGTAGGGGAAAGAAGTAAGCTCTGGAAGCTGTCGCCGTGGCTCTTGGTATACATCAGGCAGGTTTCGCTTCAGGACAGGCCGAGGTGTGAAGGTTGCATGGCACTCTGGGCAGCTGTACACACCTATGTGGTCGAACTGATCCCAGTAAATCTTGATGCACTCCAGGCAGTAAGTGTCACCACAGGCGATAGTGACTGGGTCTCTTACTGTGTCTGCGCACAGGGGACAGAAAGCCTCTGGTGGTAATGGGAACCCAGACTCAGCCATGATGCTCAATTAGACTGATTTTTTGTGTTGACTAGAAATCCAGCAAATATTGGTAAGTCCAGAGCTGTCAGTCGGAATGGAATGTCCAGAAAAAGTCAGTCCACATAAACTCCTTGTGATCCGACTGCTCTTCAAACCAGATACTGCTGCTTCTGCTGACATTTAAAGGGAAGGCTTTGTTTCTACAGCAAACAAACAAGTAATGTCTTCCCACGCAACTCTTTTCCCAGCATCTGAGTGAAATTAATCTAGCCTTTAATCATAACGGCATCTGCCTACCAAGCAGGAATTTCAGGTAAAGTCCCACAGTAAGGTCAAGTTGTCAGCAAAATAATCTCTACCTTCTGCTATCAGGGGCCTTGAGAATCCTAAAATCCTCCATTAAAATCTTTTAATTAAAGAAGCATATATCGTGTTTAAACTAATTTCAGCCAGCTGGTAAATACTTAAGTAAGACTAGAAATTCCACAAATATATGTAAAAATATAAAATATATTCTAAAAATGTTAACAAGTATGAATCAACAACATAAACAACTGAACCTCATTTAAGTAAACGTAAATCCTGTATTAAATCAGCTGTCTGCATTTGGAATATTTATACATTCAATTTTAACATGACAAGTAATGTCAACCCAAGCAGTTTGGCAGTTTAATAACATATAAGGACCAGAAATCTGTGATTTCTTCAGATTGGTTTCTGTCTGCTGTTGTTTTACTGCATAAAACCAGTGTTTACAATGCTGGGAAAAATTATTTGGCCCCTTCTTGATTTCCTAGGTTTCAGTACACATGTCACACTTAAATGTTGCATTCAGTTGGGAATAACTGGGTATGAGTTGTTCACATCACTGTTGAGGAATTTTCGCCCACTTTTCTTTGCAGAATTTCTTTGATTGAGTCACACTGGAGGATTTTCGATCACAAACAGCCTGTTTAAGGTCATGCCAAAGTTTCTCAGTAGGACTTTAAGTTCAGACTTTGTCTAGGGCTAGTCCACTCCAAAACCCTCTTTATGTTTTTGTTTTCGAGCCATTTCGGATAACTATCCTGCTACATGGTCCGAGTGTACTTGAGTGCTTGAGCTTCAGGGCCAGACTTTTTCCTTTAGGACTGATCATAAAATGATTGTGATAAACCACATTTTTTGAAAGCTGAGTTCAATTTCACTAGCCACACCCAGGCCTGATTACTGCCAGAACTGTTGAATAACAAAGTCACTTAAATAGAACTTTTCTGACAAAGTGAAGTACATGAAAAGATCTCAAAAAGCGACACATCATGCCACGATCTAAAGAACCTGCGCAACAGCCGAGAAACAAAGTCATTGACATCTGAGATCTCATTGATCCTCAAGACTTTTGGTAAGATTTTCTGTGGACTGATGCAAAAGTTGAACTTTTTGAAAGGTTGAGTCCTGTTAGCATCTGGTGTAAAACTAACAGCATTTCATAAAAAGAACATGATAATGTCAAACATGGTGATGGCAGTGTGATGGTCTGGGGCTGCTTTACTGCTTCAGGGCCTGGATGACTGACTATAAATCCAGGTAGGTTTGGAAAGCTTTTCCCCCCTTAATAAATTAAATCATTTTGTAATTACTTGGGTTACATTTGTCTAAAATTAAAATGTGTTTGATGATCTGAAACATCTAAGTATGACAATTATGAAAAAGAAAAAAAGAAATCAGGAAGGAGGAATCTACTTTTTCCCAGCACTGTATCATTGGCAAAGAATTGAATGTGCAAGATTTCTAACATGGAAGACAAAGTCCTTGCATCTTTTCCATTTGACTCAGCAGAGTTTCATGATGGTATCTGATGCCAAAACAGTGCACTCTGTTATTCCTGTGAACAAAATAAAGACCATGTGGGTTCCCACATGACTCCATCAACAAAAATGCAAGGTTAAAAAAAAAAAAAGAATACCAATGCAGACATAATACTATATTAGTCATTCATTTTTGCATAATTTGACAACACAATCTATTATACACATAAGACTATTAAAACAGTCGCCTCACATCCAGAAAATTCTTTACTCAAACCTGTCCTGTCCTGTGTGCCTGTCTGTGTTTCTGCACTCACACTAGAGTGTAGGTTATATGGAAGATGCCAGCTTATACATGTATGCAAAGTACACGCTAAGTGGTAGTCAAACTGTGAAAAGTGCAATGCAAACCAGAAAGAGAGACTGTTCGCCAAGTAAAACTTGTGCGTGTCAGTTGTAGTGATAAGGTACTTTTAACTTTGCTTCTGCCACTGTTCAGATGTTTCCAGACACAACCACATGTTATCATACTTCAGAATTAATTTAGGGACAATATTCTATTTGATTTATATGAAGATGAGAGATGGGATAATTTTTCTTGTAAAGTGTCAGATTTATGTTGTCACTGTTCTTTGTTCTGTCAAGGGGCACTCTCATCTTTGCCCAAACAAGAAGGCTATTGTGTAAATGACAGCAAGAGCCAGAACGATAGAGAGCAAAAGGCGGGCTGAGAGATGCATAATGGGCATGGCAGATATCTGTGAGCTAAATTAAATGTTTCAGCAGGGGGAAAATAGGGCAAGTCAACAAATTATGGGTAAAGAAATCAATAGAAATATTTATTTGTGTAGCATCTATGCAAATACAAGAAGATATTGGAAAACAGTTTAACTGCATACACTCTGGTATATCAAGGAAGCTAATGCCAGTGAACAGTTAGAACAGAGGCTGAGCACCCATGATGTCATCGACTGTGCTGGTCGGTACTCTCTCCCCCCTCCCATTCCCTTTCCCCTTTTCTCTCTGCATCCCTCCATCCTTTACGTAATTGTCAGACAGCCTGGGAGTGGCAGGAAGAAGGAGAGGTTAGAAAACAAAGAGGCAGCTCGAGGAGGAAAAGGCAGCTACACGCAATTCAGACTATTCATACAGCATCCTTCCATTTAGCAGGTACATCTTATTCTTTTGTGATTTAGGGCTTTACTGTTGTATCGTCTAGTGCCTGCAGTACCGTGGTAAAAGGGCAGTGTAAATAATCTTGAAATGACATTTCAGTATGGGAAGATTATATGTAACATTAACTTGATGTTTATTTTTAAACCCACCAGCAAAATCAACCCTATCTTTAGCTTAGATATTGTTTTTAGGATTATTCGCCAGTTGACATGAAGCCATACTCAAAGTGTTCTATGCTATTTGTTTTCAAGGTTATTTTTGTTTATAGTGAATTGTGGATTCACAGTGAATGTATATATATTAGCTTTATCAGCAGCTACATTGTAGCATTTGATAACACTTAATTGACGAGTAAGTATGTGTCAGTGACTGTGAGGGAGAGACTGTGCAGAAGAGAAAGAGAAGGAATTTGTTTGTTCATTCACTGTAGAGCGAACAGCAGAGGAGCCGTTTGGAAACTGAGTTGATTGAATTAAAGTGGCTTGAGAGCAGCTTTAGATACACTAACATAATGATGGATAAACAGTAAAAGTGGTGTGTGTGTGTGTGAGAAAGAGAAAAAATTAGACACACCACCACGGCAGCCATCTCTTGGCAGGCCAGCGGCCAATTAGCTAATAGAGTCATTACTTTTCCCCCACAGAATATCTTCACAGAGAAAAGAGAATAAATGATCGTTGCTGAGGAAACTTTGTCGATACTATTTTTGTCTATGTGACCATAGCTACACATATGCTTGATTAATTATTATAATTTTAACTAAGAACATAAAGTTATATTTGTTTCTGCAATATTACATTGTAAACTGTGTGTACATCTGCAAGTGTACATCTGTCAGCATGGCCGAGGGATCAGTGTCACTAGAAGACGTGAAGACCTCCTTCCAGAAGTTTGCAGTCCATGGGGACACCAAAGCCACAGGGAAGGAGTTAAATGGCAAGAATTTCGCTAAGCTTTGCAAAGACTGCCACATCACTGATGGGAAGAATGTCACTACCACAGATGTGGACATTGTTTTCAGCAAAGTCAAGTAAGTCAAGTTTCACTTTCCACAAGAACAACATAAAACATCTCCATTATGCCATTGTTTTTTTTTTTTTTGTAACATCACAATTTATTTTCAATTTATTTTCAATGATTTGCCATCTGGTCTTTTGAGAAAACTAACACACTGAAGCTCATGGATCATGTAAATACAAATTAAGGTTTTAAGACAGACTCATTCTGTGACCGTGTGTCACATCCTTTCTTTGCCTGTCCCTTGACAATATACAGTGGGTACGGAAAGTATTCAGACCACTTTAAAATGTTCACTCTTTGTTTCATTGCAGCCATTTGCTAAAATCAAAAAAGTTCATTTTATTTCTCATTAATGTACACTCAGCACCCCATCTTGACAGAAAAAAAAAAACAGAAATGTAGAAATTTTTGCAAATTTATTAAAAAAGAAAAACTAAAATATCACATGGTCATAAGTATTCAGACTCTTTGCTCAGTATTGAGTAGAAGCACCTTTTGAGCTCGTACAGCCATGAGTCTTCTTGGGAATAATGCAACAAGTTTTTCACACCTGGATTTGGGGATCCTCTGCCATTCTTCCTTGCAGATCCTCTCCAGTTCCATCAGGTTGGATGGTGAATGTTGGTGGACAGCCATTTTGCTCAGTTGGATTTAGGTCAGGGCTCTGGCTGAGCCAGTCAAGAATGGTCACAGAGTTGTTCCGAAGAAACTCCTTTGTTATTTTAGCCGTGTGCTTAGGGTCATTGTCTTGTTGGAAGGTGAACCTTCGGCCCAGTCTGAGGTCCTGAGCACTCTGGAAGAGGTTTTCTTCCAGGATCTCTCTGTACTTGGCTGCATTCATCTTTCCATCAATTGCAATCAGCTGTCCTGTCCCTGCAGCTGAAAAACACCCCCATGATGCTGCCACCACCATGTTTCACTGTTGGGATTGTATTGTGCAGCTGATGAGCAATGCCTGCTTTTCTCCACACATACCGCTAAGAATTACTTCAATCTTTGTCTCATCAGACCAGAGAATCTTATTTCTCACAGTCTGGGAGTCCTTCGTGTGTTTTTTGGCAAACTCTATGCAGGCTTTCATATGTCTTGGACTGAGGAGAGGCTTCAGTCGGGCCGCTCTGCCATAAAGCCCCGACTGGTGGAGGGCTGCAGTGATAGTTGACATTGTGGAAATGTCTCCCATCTCCCTACTGCATCTCTGGAGCTCAGCCACAGTGATCTTTGAGTTCTTCTTTACCTCTCTCACCAAGGCTCTTCTCCCATGATTGCTCAGTTTGGCT
>VUQJ01023558.1:588-18271 GCA_015108635.1 Andinoacara biseriatus
TGTCGAATCTTTGAAGACCACTTAGGAAAGAAATTCCCATTTATCCAGTTTCTTTTCAGACAGCCGGAACATCCCCAGACTCTTCTTCTCCACCATTTCATTATCCCTGGTTTTAAAAATCTCAGTGGCATATCTTTTGATCTAAACTGTGAGGACTTTGCAGCCCACTTTAAAGTAAAATTGATAATATTAGAACAAATCTTCAACAGTCCCAGAACATGCAACCTTTACTTTTACACAAAGAAACACTGGAGAACTTTGAGCTGGTTGATGCTGAGAAAAGTACTCTCCCAGCTAACAACACTGCCGTCAGGTCGACATCTTCAAGGATTTTCTCATCCTTAGGTTTGGCTTGGTCACTGTCTTTCCCATCTCTTGATGAGTAAAGCAAGTACTCGTCAAGTACTCTATAAAGGGGATCTATTTATATTAAAAAAAAAAGCTAAAGTTGAGATCCTCAAAAACATGACTACATAATTTCCTAGTCATTTCTCCATAAAGCAATTCCTCCACTCTTTTCATTTGAAAATTTGATCAAAAGTGATCTCTCTGTGACTTCTTAACACTCAGTTGCACCTGTCATCTCTCTTCTAGCTGTACCAAGTTCTCCCGGTGCTCCAGAGATCCTGGCATCAGGAAAGGACTTCGCTACCATTGAGTGGCTGAAGCCAGAGAGTGATGGAGGTAGCCCGCTGATCCATTACCTGGTTGAGAGACGTGAGAGAAAGAGTGCGCGCTGGGTGAAGGTGAACAGGGATGGTGCTCACCTAGACACCACTCTGAAGGTTTGCGGTTTGACTGAAGGCAACATCTACCAGTTCCGAGTGACGGCCATCAACAAGGCTGGAGAAAGTGAGCCCAGCGAGGTTTCTCTGTATGTCGTCTGCAGAGTGCCAACATGTAAGTTGACTTTGTGTAGTACCAAAGATTCCATGTTGTGGATCTGAGAATGCCTCTACTATATACTTTTATGATGTTCTTTCAGGTACCCCTGTTGCTCCTTCTATCCCTCGTATTACTGACACCCACGCTGACAGTATCAGCCTGGCCTGGTCCCGGCCCGTGGAGGACGGAGGAGCCGATGTGATGGGCTACATTCTGGAAATGAAGGAAGCGGGAGCAGAGGAATGGAAGAAGGCCCATGAAAAGACCCTGCGTACCACAGAGTATGTAGTGACTGGACTTTCTGCAGGCAAGAAGTACTGCTTCAGAGTGGCTGGCATTAACATCAATGGTGCAGGAGACTTCAGTGAACCATGTGCTGAAACTGACCCTGTGGAGAGAATTGGTAAGTAAAAATCTGGAAGAGCATTGACTTGAATAGCAGCTACATTAATGAACAAAGTAATTTTTAAAAAAAAGTTGTAAAAAAAAAAAAGAAACTTCCAGCTTTGCTTCTTCCATTAGAGCTTATCATAACGCTGACATTCCTTTATCACAAACTCCATATTATCATCTCACACAGAAACTCCTGACTTTGAGCTCCACGATGACCTTAAGAAGACTATCTGCTTGCGTGCTGGTGGCTCCTTACGCTTATTTGTTCGTGTCACTGGTCGTCCCGCTCCTGCAATCACATGGAGCAAACCTGATGTTGACCTGCAAAACAGAGGCTTCATTGAGGTCACCAGCACTTCCACCACTCTCATTATTGACAAGGTTAACCGCTACGATGCTGGCAGGTACACTCTGGTGGCTGAGAATTCTGCTGGGAAACAGGAAGTCAGCATTCTGGTCAAGGTCTATGGTAGGTTGAAGGAAGCATTTATTTTTATTTTTAATGTGATATAGTAACTTTCAAGAGTTGTGCATTTTGACTAAGAGATGTACTTTTATTATTAGATACTCCTGGACCAATTGGGCCAATCAAAATCAAGGAACTCACCAAGGAGTCTGCAACCATCTCTTGGGATGCTCCAACGGTGGATGGTGGTGCTCCTGTCAACAACTACATCATTGAGAGGCGAGAAGCCTCCATGAGAGCCTACAAGACAGTCACATCCAAGTGCAGTAAGACATCTTACAAGATCGATGGCCTGATGGAGGGTATGCTGTATTACTTCCGTGTTCTCCCTGAGAACATTTATGGTATCGGAGAGCCCTGTGAGACTTCTGATGTCATCCTGGTTTGCGAAGTGCCTCTGCCACCAAACAAACTGGAAGTGATCGATGTCACCAAGAGCACTGTCACCCTGGGCTGGGAGAAACCGGAGCATGATGGTGGCAGCAGACTGATAGGCTATGTCATTGAAGCCTGCAAGTTTGGTACTGATAAGTGGATGAAGGTGGCTACACTGAAGCTCACAGACTTTGAGCACACTATTGAGAAGCTGAATGAGAAAGAGCAGTATCTGTTCAGAATCAGAGCCATCAACAGCCGAGGAGCCAGCGAGCCCAAAGAGCTTGTTGCAGCTGTCACTGTACAGGAACAGCGAGGTAACAAACTAATGTGCACACCCTGCAGTTAAAAAGGCTTTTGCAGTTTAGGGCACAGCAAAATAAAATAAAAAAACAACAACAACACAAAACAAAGTTGCAGCTCAATTCAGCATTTCCCAACTATACATTCCAAAATCTATTATTATTATTTTATCTCTCTATCCCTTCCAGTAATGCCTGTAGTGGACTTCTCTAGTATCCCTCAGAAGGTTGTCAATGTTCTGGCTGGCAAGACCCTGGAGCTGGACCTGCCCATCATCGGCAGACCGCCTCCTGTTTGCTCCTGGTACTTTGGTGACAACAGGATAAAAATCACAGACCGCGTCAAGATCAAGAGCACCGGCAAGTTCTCCAAACTGACTATGTCTGACACCACCATCGACGACACTGGTGACTACACCTTGGAGGTGAAGAATGTTGTTGGTGTCATCAGTGAGGTCATCAAAGTCATCATTCTCTGTAAGAAACCATCTCTGCTTTAATATTGCTTATATTTTTCTTTACTAATTCAAGTTCAGTCATTTCTACAGATAATCAGGATCCAGTTACTAACCTTTAGCTTTGCGTACATTCAGGTGAGTGTAACATTTAACTTGGTGACTCTACCTTTACCAGCTAAACCTGATGAGCCAACGGGACCCATCAGATTTGACGAGATTGATGCCACCACCATCACTTGCAGCTGGGATCCTCCAGTCAGGGATGGTGGAGCTCCCATCAGTGGCTATGTGGTGGAGCAGCGTGACGCTCACAGACCTGGCTGGATGCCCGTCTCAGACTCTGTCAGCCGACCACTGTTCAAGTTTGAAAACCTGATTGAGGGAGATGAGTACGTCTTCCGTGCAGCTGCTGTGAATCGTTATGGCACTGGAGAATTCCTGCAGTCTGAGACAGTCACCTGCAGGAGCATGAAGAGTAAGACCTCTAGCATTACTTCAAATACTATATTTGGTTGAGACATGTAATGGTAACGTGGTTGCCCTCTTCTTCAGATGTGCCCGGACCACCTGGCCGTCCAATCACTTTTGATGTTTCTCGTGACGGTATGACCGTGGCCTGGGAGCCACCAGATGAAGATGGTGGTCTTGAGGTTTCTGGTTACATCATTGAACGCAAAGAAGTCAGGGCTGACAGATGGGTGCGTGCCAACAAGAACCCTGTTACCATGACTAGATACAGGTCTACTGAGCTGATTGAGGGCCTTGAGTATGAACACAGAATCACTGCCATCAATGCCAGAGGACTTGGCAAGCCAAGTCTACCTTCCAAACCAGCAGTGGCAACAGATCCAATTGGTAAGTGAAAAGTCTGATAAAAATCTAGACTTTAAGATATAAGTGAGTGAATTGATGCATCAAAGTCATGCAAAAGCAACACATCTGAATTTCCTCATACGCTTCTCTTCCCAATTCAGATCCACCTGGCTGTCCTCAGAATCCAAGGATCACTGACACTACCAAGTCCTCTGTGTCACTGGCTTGGAGTCCTCCTGATGATGAGGGAGATGCTAGGGTAGATGGTTACCTGATTGAGATGCAGAAAGCGGGCACCGTGGCCTGGATCAAATGCAACACCACACCATCTCTCATTTGTGAGTACACACTGACCAACATGCCACAAGGAGAGCAGTTCAAATTCCGTGTGATGGCCTGCAATGCTGGTGGCAGCGGAGAGCCTGCTGAAGTTCCTGGAACGGTCACTGTGACTGAGATGCTCGGTAAGGACAAATACATCTTCTGTAAATCGATGTGTATATACTGAAAACTAGTAAAGAAAATAACTTTGGGTAATAATCAATGTTTTCCAGAATCTCCTGAATATGACCTGGAGCTGAAATACAAAGATGTGTATGTGGTCCGCCACGGAGGAGTCCTTAGATTATCCGTGCCCATCAAAGGCAAACCTCACCCAACCTGCAAGTGGGCAAAGGATGGTGGTTTAGTGTCTGCCAGGGCCATGATTGCCTCCACTGAGGATACCAGTGAGCTTGTGATCAAGGGAGCTGAAAGAAGTGACTCTGGCGTCTACGACCTCCTGCTGGAGAATAAGGTTGGCAAGAAGAAAGCCCAAATAAAGGTGAAGGTCATTGGCCGGCCAAGCGCTCCAGAAGGACCAATAGTCTTTGAGGAGATTCAGGCCAACTCAGTCAGGCTGTCCTGGAAGGCACCCACTGATGACGGTGGTTCAGAAATCCTCGGTTACATCGTGGAGAGACGCGAGGCAGCCAGGAATGCCTGGTATACTGTAGACTGTAGAGTGACTGAAACTCAGTTGGTCGTTAAGGGCCTGAAGGAGGGCACAGAATACCACTTCAAGGTGACAGCTGAAAACACATTTGGTATCAGTGCATCCCTGAAGTCTGAACAACCACTGGTACCCAAGACTCCTCTCTGTAAGTATTTTAAAATAAAAACTTCAGGGCCTCGGATCGGTGACAAGGTCATTTAGAATCAATAAAAAATTACCCATCTTTCAAACTAGGTCCTCCCGAGCCTTCAACTACCCCACCAGAGATTATGGACATCACCAAGAGCTCAGTGGCACTGGCGTGGTCCAGACCAAAGGATGACGGTGGATCTGCTATCACCGGATACTTTATTGAGTACAAGGTGGTGTCTGCTGAAACATGGTCCCGTCATGAGGCCAAGATAACCTCCACGATGTTTACTCTGTCTGGACTCACGCCTGACACGGACTACCACTTCCGCATTGTTGCTGTCAATGACATAGGCGAGAGTGAGGCGGGTCCTGTGTCTGATCCAGTCACATGCAAAGATCCATTTGGTGAGTCCACTATCCTGAAAGGTTTAATTTCTGATCTTTAAAACTCACAATATCAGAGTCAGTCTAGGTTTGGGTTTTGTTTCTGTCACATGGGCAAATTTTCAGAAACTAAAAGTTGGCAACTTTCAACTGAAATCTTCTTTTTGTTTCTGATGAAACTTCTTCCATTTAGATATTCCACATAGGCAAACATTTTAGAAACCTTGATCTAACATTAACGTTGGTGATTCTAAATTGTCCACGGGAGTGAATGTGAGTGTGGATGGTTGTCTGCCTCTCTGTATTAGCCCTGCGACAGGCCGGCGACCTGTACAGGTGTACCCTGCCTCTTGCCCTATTACAGCTCGGATAGCCCCCCCCCAACCCTGAAGATGATAAGTAGAAGTGAATGGATGGATGGATGTTTAAATGCAATCTTATTTAATTAATAACTTGAAACAACTATTAAGCTCATGCTTTTTTCTGTCCTTTCAGACAAGCCAAGCCAACCGGGCGAAATTGACACAGTGAATGTGACTAACAACTACATCACCATCCGCTGGCAAGCTCCAGAGTGTGATGGTGGAAAGGAGGTACTGGGTTACTGGGTGGAGTACAGGAAGTCCACAGAGAGCACGTGGAAGAAGTGTAACAAGGAGAGACTTAAGGAAAAGGAGTTTACGGTACCTGGACTGTCTGAGGCAACAGAATATGAATTCAGAGTGTTTGCTGAGAATGAGACTGGAATGAGCAGACCTCGTAGGACTGCCACATGCATCAAGACCAAACTCATTTGTAAGCACTCGACAATATATTTATATTTATTTATTTACAGGAATAATAAATATAAACATTCCCACAAGTATGAATATGATTTTTACCCACTGGTAAATCTATTGATGGCTTGTTCTAATCCAAAAAAATAAATAAACAGTATTTAAAAAAGCCACATCTAGTGGGACATACTAAATATATGATATGTTGTAGATGTTTCATAAATTTGCCTCCTTGTTTTGTACTTACAGCTGAAACTAAACCAAGCCTGAGAAAGGAAATGGATGAAGTAACTGCCAAACTTGGCCAGCCTGCTGTTATGAAGTGCCAGATTATTGGCAGACCTGTTCCTGAGATAAAGTGGTATCATGCAGGCAAGGAAATTGTTCAGTCCCGCAAGTATGAGATGAGCTCTGATGGCCGCAACCACTCCCTATCTATTATGACTGACCAGCAGGAAGATGAAGGAGAATACACCTGCAAGGCCATAAACGATGCTGGAGAAGCAGAGACCACAGGCATCTTAGTTTTGGAGGCTCCTGCATCGTTCCACCCCGACTACCCGCTTAAGGACACCTACTATGCCGGCCTGGGAACTACTCTGCGCATCCATGCTGTTTACATCGGCCGTCCTGAGCCAAAGATCATGTGGTTGCATGGGGCAAAGACCCTGGAAAACACAGAAGATATTAGCATTGAGACCACTGAGCACTACACACATCTGGTCATCAAGAATGTGCAGCGCAGAGTCCATGGGGGCAAATACAGAATCAGGCTGCACAACCACTTCGGCCGAGCTGACACCGCATTCAATGTTGAAATCCACGGTAAGTCCTAATTAACTCCAGAAGGTCTGGCAATCCATGCATTTCTAAAGGTGATATTATCCAAATTGTAAATATATAATATATAATATCTCATACATCTGTTTCTAGACAAACCTGATATCCCTCAGGGTCCCATTGTCCTGGATGCCCTGCTGAAGAACTCAGTAATCATCAGCTGGAAGGCTCCCAAAGATAACGGAGGCTGCATGATTACGAACTATATTGTGGAGAAGCGTGAGGACAAGGACGGCTCCGAGTGGGAACTGGTGTCATCATCCATCAATGGCACATCTTGCCGTGTGCCCAACCTCATCGAGAGTGCTGGATACTTCTTCCGTGTCTATGCCCAGAACCGCTATGGCAGCAGTGAGCCACTGGAGCTGGCTTCCCCGATCCTCATCAAGAGCCAGCTGGGTACGTTTAAAACAGTCTCAGATTTGAGACATTCACATTTTATAATGTAAATACTGAAATGCAATATATCATATCACATCATATATAAGGAGATGTAAAGTACTGACAGTAGTATCATAAATATATTTTCCTGTCCACAGAGAGACCTTCACCACCTCTATCACCAGTTGTTTCTGGAATTACTAAGGATTCCTGCGTGGTTTCCTGGAAACCTCCTCTCAGTGATGGTGGATCCAAGATCAAGAGCTACTGCCTTGAGAAGAAGAACAAGAAGGACAAGAGGGAATGGACTGAATGGACTCCAGTCACCACAGACGAGATCAAGCAAACTGTGTTCTCTGTGAAGCATCTGACTGAGGGTGTCGAGCACATCTTCCGTGTTAAGTGTGAGAATCTTGGAGGACAAAGTGACTACAGTGAGGAGACCACTCCTATCGTTCCAGTCGCAGCTGTTGAGATCCGTGCTCCTGCCTTCAAAGATGAGCTGAGGAACATGAGTGTCAAGTACAAGAGCAATGCTACCCTTGTCTGTAAGATTACTGGACAGCCCAAACCTGTAATTAAATGGTTCAGACGAGGAAAAGAAATCCATTCTGATGGAAAGAAGATCAAGATCCAGGAGTTTAAGGGAGGTTACCACCAGCTGGTCATCACAGAAGCTGATGAGGAAGACTCCACTGTATACCAGATCAGGGCCACCAACCAGGGAGGCTCCATCTGCGCCACTGTCTCGCTGGATGTTGAAAGTAAGCTCAGAAATGCTATTTTTCACAAAAAAAATGACTAACTTATTAAAAAACAACCTAACTAAACTTTTTACACTCAGATATATCATGAAATCTCAAATAAATTTTTCTCATTTCTAGTTCCTGCCAAGATCAACCTGCCAAAGAACCTGAAGGACAAGGAAGCCATTCCTGCCCTGCGTGGAGAGGTGGTTAATATCAAGATTCCTTTCAGTGGCAAACCAGATCCTGTCATCACATGGCAAAAGGGACAAGATCTAATTGACAGCAATGGACACTACCAGGTCATCGTCACCAGATCATTCACTTCTTTGGTGTTTCCCAATGGGGTGGAGAAGAAGGACGCTGGTTTCTACATTGTCTGTGCCAAGAACAGGTTTGGTATTGACCAGCAAACAGTTGAGCTAGATGTAGCTGATGTACCTGATCCTCCACGTGGTGTCAAAGCCAGTGACGTGTCGAGAGACTCTGTAACACTGAACTGGGTGGCACCAGCAAATGATGGTGGCAGTAAGGTCATCAACTATATCATTGAGAAGTGCCCCACCACAGCTGAGAGGTGGCAGCGTGTTGCCCAGTCCCGTGACGCCCGCTACACTGTTACCAATCTGTTTGGTGGAACAAGCTATCAGTTCAGAGTCATTGCTGAGAACAAGTTTGGACAGAGTGCCCCATCCGAGACAAGCGGACCTGTCATGACAAAAGAGGATAAATCTCGAGTTCTGCTCTATGACAGGGAGGTTGATGATACAGGTTATGTTTCCAAGAGCAAGGCTCCACACTCTGATTCCAAGAATCTGTACAACAAATATGCCATTGCAGAGGAACTGGGCAGAGGGCAGTTTGGCATTGTCCACCGCTGTGTTGACATCAGCTCTGAAAAGACTTACATGGCTAAATTTGTCAAAGTGAGAGGTGCTGATCAGGCAATAGTAAAGAAGGAAATTGCAACACTAAATTTGGCCAGACATACCAACTACCTTGTCCTCCACGAGTCTTTTGACAGCCCAGAGGAGCTGGTCATGATTTATGATTTCATCTCAGGTGTTGACATATTTGAGCGTCTCAATACAGCAGAGTTTGAGCTTAATGAGCGTGAAATTGTTAACTACATCAGGCAGGTCTGCTCAGCTCTTGAGTTCCTGCATACTCAGAGCTATGGACACTTTGACATCAGACCTGAGAATATTATATACACTACTAGAACCAGCTCAAATGTGAAGATTATTGAGATGGGACAGTCCAGACACCTGACCCCTGGAGACCAAATCAAGATTCAGTATACCACTGCAGAGTATGCTGCCCCTGAGATCCACCAGTGTGACATGGTTAGCACAGTCACTGACATGTGGTCAGTTGGTGTTCTTGCTTATGTGCTTCTCAGTGGCCTTAATCCATTCCTAGCTGAAACCAACCAGCAGATGATCGACAACATCTCCAACGCAGCCTACAGCTATGATGACGAATCGTTCAAGCAAGTCAGTGTTGAAGCATTAGACTTCACAGACCGTTTAATGACAAAGGAACGTAAGCACCGTATGACTGCAGCTGAGGCACTGGCACATCCTTGGCTCACCAAGCCTGCAGAGGAGATCAGTGCCAGAGCAATCCCAACTGGCAGGCATAAGAGATACTACCAGACAATGGTGAGAAAAGAGTGGAACACCGTTGTCTCGGCTGCCCGTGTGGCCAGCGGGGGTTCCATTAGGTCTCAGCGTGGCGTCTTTGTTGCTAAGGTTAAGATTGCGCCATTTGAACATGGTCCTCTTGCAGGGCAGATTGGCCATGCAGTGGTGAATGAGGGTGACAATGTGAAATTCATTTGCAACATTGACAACTATGATAGCACGACTGAAGTGACATGGTACTGTGGTGTCAGGCAACTTGAAGCTAGTGACAAATATGAGATTGAATATGAAGACGGTCTGGCTGTAATCACAATTAATAAGGTCACAAGAGCAGATGATGGCACTTACAGATGCAAGGTTGTGAATGAGTATGGTGAGGACAGTGCCTATGCTGAGCTCTTTATAGGCAGTGTTAGGTCCTACCGTGATTTCTTCATCACCCGTGTTGTTAAGAGAACAAAGCGCAGAGTAGATACTGCCAGAATGCTTCAGAAGCCACCAGAGTTCACTCTTCCTCTGGTCAACCACACAGCTTATATTGGTGAGGGTGTGCGCTTTGGTGTCACCATCACTGTGCACCCTGAACCTCGTGTGATCTGGCACAAATCTGGACAAAAGCTCATACCTGGACAAGATGACAGGAAATACACTTTCATCAGTGACAAGGGCTTGTACCAGCTGATTATCCACAATGTGGAGATTGAGGATGATGCGGAGTACAGTGTTGTGGCCCGTAACAGGTACGGGGATGACAGCTGCAAGGCTCGTCTAACTGTTGTTCCTCGACCTAAACCAGCAGATCTCACCCTAAGACCTATGTTTAAACGTGTGCTTGCAAATATTGAGTGTAAGGAGGGCCAGAACGTACGTTTTGAGATTAGAGTATCTGGTCGTCCAACACTGAAATGGGAGAAGGATGGGACACCTTTAGCCTTTGGACCATGCATTGAGGTTGTCCATGAGGGACTGGATTACTTCATTCTTCATGTGAGGGACACTCTCCCTGAGGACTCTGGTGTGTACAGAGTTACTGCTACCAACTCTGCTGGATCTGCCAGTTGCCAGGCCACACTGAAAGTGGAGCGCACCACTCATGTAAAGAAGGACTATGAGACCAGTGAAAAAGAGAAGGAACAGGTTGCTGGAAAGGAGGAATTGGACAAAAAGGTTAGGCTGTCTCAGATTTTGGCTGGTACTGTTGTTACACCTCTACCACCTGCAGCAATAGAAGCTGTCAGGGAGGCTGCCTCCATGTTTAAACCTGCTGTTACAACTAAGAAGGGTGAGAAGACTGAGGCTGAGAAACAGAAAGAACAAGAGGAGAGGAAGAAGAGAGCAGATGAGAAACGACTGCGTATGCCTTATGTCGTCCCCACGCCTCGTGTCATTAACCCAGCTGTTCTTGAAGAAGATGTGGAAATAAAACACTTCAAGCCATTTTCTGACATGAAATGGTACAAGAAATTGCGGGATCAGTATGAATTCCCTGAGCCAATGGATAAAATCCCACAGAAAAGGATGAAGCGTATCCGCCTCTCTAGGTGGGAGCAGTTCTATGAGGTACCAATCAGGATCAAGGACCAGTATAAACCAAAGTGGCGCCTCTCATCTATGACTCAGGATGACTTGGAGACCGTGAGGCCAGCAAGGCATCGCACTCCTTCCCCTGAGACGGACACCTACCGCAGAATAAGGAGGAGGTCTTTGGGTGACCTGTCAGATGAAGAGCTGCTGCTGCCTGTGAATGAGTACCTGTCCATGAAGAGAACCGAGGAGGAGAGGCTTCGTCTGGAGGAAGAACTAGAGCTTGGCTACTCTGCTTCTCCACCTAGTCTTAGTCCAGTTCGCTTTGAACTGTCTGCCCTGCGTCCCTCATCTCCTAGGAGAGTCCACAGTGAAGATGAAGAAGCAGAAGAAATTCACAGATATGATTCCTACAGAATTCCATCCAAATATGAGGCTGGCCCAAGTTTTGTTGATCTCCGCCAACGTCACGACAAAACAACCTACAAACCTCCAAGACAAAAGCAGAGGGTGCATCAAGAAAGAGAGGATCAGGAGCTGCTGCGACCACACACCACTGCTCAGAGAATCTCCTCTTACAAGAGTGAACTCAAACGAATAGAGTTTGAGGAGAAAACACGAATCTCCAAAAAGGAAGCAACTGTTGCTGTTTCAAGAATCTCTGAAGTCACTGAATCTGAGCACCTCACAGCTTTTGCGTCAGAATATATCCCTAAATCAATCAAAAAGCTCCCAGAGCCTGAGCCTGAAAGGAAGAGATCCCCTACCCCAGAAAAGGCTGTCAAGACAGATGTGACCTTTCCCAAAGTTGACTTCATGTCCAGGTATGAAGAGAGAAAGCATGCTCTGAGATCAGAAAGAAGATCTGTAGAGAGGCAGGTTGAGGTGGTGACACAAGAGCCCTTCAGCCTTGACCATGCCCCACGCATTACCATCAGGATGCGATCTCATCGTGTACCCTATGGCTCCAACACAAGGTTTACCCTGAATATCCGGTCCAAACCGGAGTCTGAGGTCAAGTGGTTCCACAATGGGAAAGAAATCCACCAGAGCAGCAAATATACCATGACCAACATCAGTGGAGTCCTGACTCTCCAGATCATCAAATGTGTGACTGAAGATTCTGGCACTTACCGTGTGGTCTGCAAGAACACCAAAGGAGAGACTTCTGACTATGCCACACTGGATGTAGCAGGAGATGAATATGCCGCCTTTTCTTCGCTCCGCAAAGATGAGGAGCCTCCATCTGCCCATGTGCCAGAGATGACCAAAACAGAGGTGTACCACGTCTCATCTTCTAAAACATTAGTAAAGGAAGCTGTAACTGAGACCGTGAAAGAGACCACTACTGTTGTTGAGAAGCCCAAGGAGAAGCCCACTGTCCCTGCCAAAATTCTGACCAAGCCACAGTCTGTGACTGTAGAGGAGGGACACACTGCCAGATTTGAATGTGATGTGGATGGTGACCCAGCACCATCTATCACCTGGCTGCGTGAAGGAGCAGCTGTTGCTCCCTCTGCCCGACACCACATTGTGTCTTCTCAGTACAACTCCTCCTTTGAGATCTCCGCTGTTGAAATATCAGATGAAGGCAGCTACACTCTCCTAGTCGAAAACACTGGAGGCAAACAAGAAGCCCATTTCACCCTGACAATCCGGAAGTCTGAGTCAAAGGAGAAAGTCGTTGCCTCTCCCAGAGTCACTTCGCCAGAAGCTAAATCCCCTCTTGCAAAGTCCCCTGAACCAGTCAAATCTCCCCAGAGGATCAAATCCCCTGAGCCAATCAAGTCACCACAGAGAGTTAAGTCTCCAGTCTCACCAAAGTCCCCAACGCCAAAATCCCCAACGCCAAAGTCCCCAACACCTAAATCCCCAACACCAAAATCTACTCCCAAATCCCCAGGTCCACCTGAGAAGGAACAACTGATTTCTCCAATCAAGCCAAAGAGAGTGATGTCACCGACTCTTGAAAAGAAGCCATCCTTTTCTGCTGGGCTGAGCGACATCACTGCAGCCTCTGACTCTATTGTCAAGCTGTCAGTGAAGGTGACAGGAGAGCCCAAACCTGCCATCTCATGGATGAAGGATGGAAAGGTAACCTATTCAAACACTTAAACTATTCTAGCCTTTATTTTTTAATAATATTTAAGACAAAGGGAAATGCTTCATATTTGTATTATTCATACTTTCTGTACGGACAGGTTTTGACTCAGGGTGGAAAGTATGAAATTTTTGAGGATTATGGATCAGCTCATCTTGAGATCTATGAATCGGAGGTCTCTAATAGTGGGGTGTACAAGTGCACAGCTACAAACAGTGTCGGAACAGTTTCAACTATGTGCACTGTCAATGTGCAAGGTAAGACTACACCTGATTTTGGACTACAGTTACAAACGTTAAACCTTTTCCTGACATAATTGCTTTCTTATTTCTGTTCTAGGCTCAAAGAGCTCCAAAACAAAAGCTGAAATCTCAGAGGAATTTGTAAAAAAGGAAATGGTCCATGAGGAAGTCTTGTCTTCTGTAAAGGAGGTCAAGACCTCCCACAGCCAGATGTCAATTACACAGGGCCAGTCTCTGACCCTGAGGGCCAGCATCCCTGGTGCCTCTGCTGTCAGATGGCTCCTGAATGGGGTTGAATTGACCAACTCGGAGCAGTACAGATGTGGAGTATCTGGAAATGAACAGACCCTAACCATCAGAACGGTGAGCGAGCGCGAGCAGGGGATCATCACATGTGAGGCTCAAACACAACGAGGACTGACCCGGTGTCAGTTTAACACCACGGTCACCACCAAGCGAACAGAAGCGCCTCACTTTCTGCTCCAGCCCCGGTCTCAGAATGTAGATGAAGGACAAAATGTTAAATTCACATGTGAAATTGCAGGAGAGCCTTCCCCTGAAGTGGAGTGGTTAAAAGACAACATGATTGTGAGTTGTTTTCTTAAAAAAAAAAATAAAATTGTAACTTGGAAAAATGTTAGTTTCAGTGGTCTTTAAGCCATTTCTAATATGATTGAACACAATCACTTCTATGTTTGCAGATATCTGTCACATCAAACTTGAAACTGAGCCGCTCTAAGAATGAGTACGCTCTAGAGATCTGTGAAGCCACAGTTGCAGACAGCGGGAAATACACAGTAAAGGCCAAAAACCAGTTTGGACAATGCTCTGCAACAGCATCCCTCAACGTCCTCAGTAAGTTACCGCTGCCTTTCAGCTGCGCACAGTTAAACATACTGTAGCACAGTGTGTTTAATTAGCTTGTATGCTAAAATTTGTGATGAATAATGAGTCTTGGATTGCACCAAAGCCACTATTAAATCAAAATCCAATGCACTTCAACACCCTCTGCTTACACTCAGTGTATGCAGATGGTTTGCAGTACCGGTGCACATTATGATATGAGCCATGTGCTTGTCATCTGCATCCTTACAGCTCTTGTTGAAGAACCAACAAAAATGATAATTGCAGAACAAAGAGCTTCTACTGATACTGCAGCAAGCATGCAGAAACGGTTCACAGCCTCCTCGGCTCACATGGAGGCAGCTTCCATGCAGGCCGGCAGCTACAGCAGCAGCTCCCGCTCTGCTGTTGCTGGATATTCATTTGAGAGCATGTCTGCGACTAGCATGTCAGCCATGGTAGCCGAGTCAGTGGTTTCCATGAGCTCCAGGAGCACGGTGATGGAAATGTCTGCTCATACGCATGCTGAGTCCTCCTCCTCCTCCTCCTCACTGAAGGCCCTTACCACAGGGATTAAACGAGGTGAGATGACTTTCAAACGTTTCCTGAATGTGCACGTCAGATAGCACGAGGTGGGCCCTGAATGAGCCGAGTGTGACTGCGGCGTGAAAAGGTGAACGCTTTGTGGCATTTCTTATTTAAAGGTCCGACTCAGGTTCTTCCTCTCACCATCATCAGCTGACATTTCAGATGTTTGCACTGATATATTTGCAACAACAGATCAGTGCAAAATAAAAGGACACAAATTGTGAAGACAAATGCGTCCTAGTGGTGCTGCTGGTGGTGGTGGTGGTGCTGCTGGTGGTGGTGAATGCCACTGAACGCCTGGGCCTGAAGTTCTCCAACAGTCTGCTTGGGTTCATTTTCATGAAAATCTCTAACGACATAAAGAAGTCTAAGACTTTTATCGTCACCTTTTTCACGTTTCATTACTGGCATTCTCTTCACGAACAGGTACCCCACCAAAGATCGAAGCTCTTCCAGAGGAGGTCAGCGCCGAGCCAGGGAAGTCCCTTACAGTAGTGGGAATGTTCTCCGGAGACCCCCCACCCTCTGTCCAGTGGGTCCGCTCGGGTCGGATGCTCCCCAGTGGGGACAAACGATATCACGTGGAGAACACCGCCGACCTCTCCACCCTCGTGATCTCTGCGGTGAAGGCAGACGACGCCGGAGCGTACACCCTCCGACTGTCCAACGAGCTCGGCTCCGACTCTGCAACTGTCAACATTCACATTCGGTCCATGTAGAAAGGAAAACAAAGTTAATTTACGTCCCCCGTTTCCCTCATCCAGAACCTCTTTATTCAGTGAATTAGCACCAATAATCGTACTTGATAAAGATCTGGATTTCCGTTCTTGTAAATATAAACTATTTTTGTACCAAACTTGACATTCATTTATGCCAAACTAGACTAAAGTCTAAAGTTGTTTTAAAATGTGCCATATTGGACAGTTATGACTTAGGATTTTTGAAAGACGTTTCTGTGACATGTACATAATGTATATAGCCGAATTTAACGGTTATGGGAAATGTATGCATTGTTATTTATGACAATAATATTAACTGAAACAAAAGAACAAAAGTTTTAACAGGAGAAAGTTTCAGCTGGAACGAATACCCTGTGAAACCAAGAAACTCAAATCTGTGCCTCAACGCTCAGTTGAAGTCGTTAAGATTGCCTCAGCAGGTAGAGAGGTTCCCTGCTGACGTTATAAACCGCAAACAGAAAGACAACGTTTTTTTTTATTATTATTTTTGTTTTTGGACACGCGTCAGAGCGTGGGATATTACAGTTTCCTATGAATTGTAACATGAGCACGAGACCCCGAGTGCTGTTTGCATTACCCTCATGTAAGCAGCTCGAACCGGCCTCGTGCTCAGACTGACTGTGTCGTACCATCACGATTCGATGACCCGCTCCGAGCGCGAGCGGCCTGCGCTCGGAGTGTTAAGATCATTTTAATTAAGAGCGCCGTTTCTGGCACAGGACGGCCGGACTGGCTTTCGAAAACGAGACATCTCCTGGCCATAAAATGCAGCCGGAGCCGGCTCTTCTGTGCAGAAGCAGCGCCGTCTCTCGGAGGACAGTTAGTAACATGTTTGTGTGTTTGGGTGTTTGTAGCTTTTAGTCGGCTCACCGTGTCAGTAGTCAGGGTCTCCTTCGCTCTTCATCTCCTGTGAAGAGGAACGCAGTAACGTTTTGCCCTGCACTTTGATTTCATTGATCTGTTGATGTAGAATTATATTTGATCCTCCTTGAGATTTGTGCATTACTGATTTAATAAAGCATGATTTCAGCACGACACACACGCGCTGTCTGTATTTATTGTGTGGACACGAGGCTTCATTTACTGCAGCATTTTTACAGTGATCGTCTGTTTTCTCCTACTTTCCCCTTCAGAGGACGTTTGGACATCAGCGATCTTCTGTTTGGGTGCCTTCAGTCCGACGCTGCAGTGAAACATGATAATTCAGATTTTCATACACTGACCCAAAGCTCGTTTAGACATGCAGAAAATATTTTATTTATTCTCAGTGCTGGAATAAATTCCTGTCAGTGTTTGTGTGACAAATAAATTATATTCAGCTGTCTGAAAAGTTAAACTCCTGATTACTGGAGCGAGCTAGAAGCAGTTTAGATGCTGAAACCAGCAGAAGCAGCAGTGAGTCTCAGGAGAACCTCCCGGAAGGGTTTCCCAGCCATTAAGTCCAAGACAGAGAAACTGGAAACCAGTTTGGAAAATGCACTTCTGACAGCTTTAAAAACAGCAGCTGGTTTGTTGAGCATCACTCAGCTGCACCATGGGGTAATCAAAGATTCCTGGACTCTGTATTATCCTAATGCTAATCATCATCATCATAAATCGGCACCGTACTTTAGGGGTGCCCATGTGATCCCAGGAACTTTATTTATTTTTTTTATTTTTTTTAGCCTGTCATGTCTGGCAGTTTGTGCAAGCAAAACAATAATCTGAATGCACTTTTGTGCCAAACATATTTATTCTTCCAAGATGAGCTCTATATATTCTTTGTAGGCTTATCTTGTTGGTGTTTATTCTTTTATTATAATTTTGTATATATACATATTCCAGAGATGACCGGCTGAAAGAGAAAAAAAAGAAGAGAAAAAAAGGTGGGAGAAAGGGGAAAGATAGAGGGGGACAGAACACCAGCTAATTAACCAAAATAAATAAATTGTAAACAGACACATACATATATTTACACACACATGCGCACACACACACACACACACACACACCCAACAGTTTTGTTGTGCTGTGTTGGTGGGTGTCTGTGTCATGGAATGCACTTACCAATGAGG